>NQII01006762.1:71902-140222 GCA_002778355.1 Clitarchus hookeri
GTTCAAATCTTCCGGGTTGGTTCCTTCGAGAGTTGGCAACCCTAGGTGTACTTGTACTCACAGCTGTAAGCAAGCAACACGCACCGTGACTCATCCTGGTGGGACCGCTTCCATATAGCAGCGTAGCGCTTACGTTAATGGGGTAAGGGGCACGGGATGCGATATTGGACAAAGGAGAGCACCGCAGCGGAGGAAATACGAGAAATGTGAGTGCAAGTCTGATATCATTACATTACATATTATACAGATACATACGTAATTCACGATATTTATTTCCTTGTCATTAATCGTACTAAGTAACGAGTGCGTACAGATGCACAACAAAATTAGAACAAACCAACTTAAGGAGAAATGCAATCGCATCCGCATGCATAGTACAAAATATCATAGTTAAAGTTGAAATTCTTCACATTAGGTATTAACACAGCATGTGTTCGATGTGTTTACCATCGACAACAATGCACATCTGTAAACGCACATGTAGCAAGCGACGAGCGGCCTGCAGTGTTACTGCCTTAATGCCTCTGCAAGCGGCCACAATGCGTTCCTGCATGTCTTCTGGCGTCATGGGAACCGTGTTGTACACCCTATCTTTCAGTGTTATCCACAGGAAATATCGAGAGGTGTGAGGTCGGGGGAGTGAGCTGGCCATCTTACAACACCACCACGCCCTAACCACAGGTTTGGAAACGTTTCATTTAACACTTGCCTCGCCACCAAAGCAAAATGTACAAGACAACCATCATGCTGAAACCACATATCAAGACGTATATTGAGCGTTATGTTTTCGAGATGTGCTGGTAAGGTCTGTCAGAGGAAATGGACGTACGCACAGCCGGTCATTGTCCCTTGAATGAAGTATGGCCTTATGATGGAGTCTCCAACGATTCCACACCACACATTCACTTTCAACTTTCGTTGGTGCTCCACGTGCCGGATCCAATGCGGATTCTCCATCACCCAATAGTGCATATTTCATACATTCACGCGCCCATGGTTAGTGAAGGTCACTTCATCGGTAAATACTATGTTCTTCAAAAATTGCTGTCATCCTTTACTAACATCAGAACAAATCTACAAAACTGAACACGCTGCTGGACATCACCTTCATGTAATGTCTGATGAAGAGCCACGTGATATTGTGATATGGATGGAATTTCCGTTGGTGCGGTATCCGTAACACACGTGTTTTACTTATTCTTACGAACCTGGAAAGTTCTCACGTACACATGTGCGGATTTGCATGGACACGTGCCAACACATCGTGTTGATGCGTCTCTCCCGTAGCAGTCTTTCGGCGCACACGTGTTGTGGAATTCCAGTCACCTCGTGACAAGATACGTGTGCAAATTCTTCGTATCGTTTGCCGTGAGATGGGCATCCGATTAGGATATATTTCACCATATATTTGGGAAGCTTGATTGGCATTTCTGCCTCACTCGCCGTAAATAAGTAGAACGTCCAGTTTTCCCTCATTCGTGAACTTCACTGTGTAGGTACAGCTACACACTGCAATACCACTTACTATAACCGATAACGGGGTCTGGTGCTGCGCTGCTGTTAGGAAGCGGCCCCACCAGGATGAGTCACGGCGCGTGTTGCTTGCTTACAGCTGTGAGTACAGTTCCACTGCCTCATGCTACCGGCCCACCTCAACTTAATCATATTTGCACATTACTTCTTGGCGTTTCAGTGTTACTTTCCATTGCATATTCTATAAAACTGAATTTCGCTTTGCATGTACTTTCAGATGCCATTAAAATAAATCCAGGTTTCCAGGATTATTCATACGTTGTTTAACTATTTATGTCCATACACGTGTTACGAATTGTCACATTGTGGCAAATTACTTGCCCCCGTGCATAATTTTATTGACCGAAAACCGCAATAAATTGATCGAAAATCGCAATAAATTGATCGAAAACCGCATCTGCAACCGTTCCGGAAATTTTGGTGGTGTCCACGTTAGGTGGTATGTAAAATATTTCTGCTGTTCCTTTGTGAGTATTCAACGTATTTTATGCTATAATAACCACACACTTCAGGTGCAGTTGCAAGGCCAATAAAAAACAACTTTACGTCATATTACAAATTCGCAAGTAAAAATGTTCTTACCAAGAAGGAACAATTCCTTATAGTATATTGAATATAATTTTGTCTTAGTTTCCACTTGTTATATACAATTGTACTTGTCATATCATGCCAGGTCAAGATAATATTTTGCAAAAGAAACAACTTATTGGTTTCATCATATGCAAGAATTGTAAAGTATTTTGTTGAACCAATATATTTTGTTCCTCAATTAAATAATGACCGTGTAGTCATAGAAGTAGAGTGGCTTTCGATGTAGCACTGTATCAGATTGTAAAACTGGCCGAGTTCACTAGAAATTAGTATAGAGGCTATCAAAATTTTCAGAAAACTACAATTTAAATAGCCTATAAAAATACATAAATTTTTTTTTAATTTACGTTAAAAATGTTATAAAAATTAATAAGCATAATAGTCTATTTTATTTATAATTTAACCATATTTCCTTTTGGGACGTTACAGGAAGGACACTTTGTAAAAACACTCAACCAAGCAATACCAACATAATACTTACTTTCATTGTGAGTTGTAAAAATTAGTATTACTGTATACAAATATTTTAATAATTATTTTATGCAAATATGTTTTAGTTATAACAATGAAAACTGAC
The DNA here is from genome assembly GCA_002778355.1 of Clitarchus hookeri. Taxonomy (NCBI): domain Eukaryota; kingdom Metazoa; phylum Arthropoda; class Insecta; order Phasmatodea; family Phasmatidae; genus Clitarchus; species Clitarchus hookeri. Next base: position 74,604 of record NQII01006762.1, read on the forward strand.
GTGGCTGAAATGGATTAATAAATAAAAAAGTTTTATTCATGCACTACCTAGTCTGCTGAATATTATCAGGTCTTAAATTCTCTTGTGGAGTACTGTGACAAGTGCTGTGTATTTTTTATTTCGTACTTTGACTTCATTCCGCCATCGCTCCATCCTCAACTCACCTCGAGCAAACGTCAGGCTGACCATAAATAACGGGCTTGCCCCGCTATTAGGGAAACCAGGAGGTCGATATAGCTAAGGCATTGCACCTGGCCTAAGATATACCGTGTTCTGATAGCATATAAACCATGAATGCCTGTGCCATACATTAAATGAACTTGTTATGGGTTGTACGTTATACGTGAGTAGGCCCCACAGAGGCAGAATAAAAGATAAACTTACTTTTAACATATACATCAAAAATGGTAAACCAATACCTAGCTTACATAGTATTGGAACAAAGACACCAGTTAAAGAGGTTACTTTGTGCTACATTTTAATGTATAGTTATGATAGCTTTCTTTATACCTCCTTCCCTTTCCCTGACTGTCCTACTGGCATATATGGGAAGCGTATATATGCAAAAATGCAAATAACATCTATAATGATTGTAACTGAAGTTGTAAAAATGACTACATGTGATGCTATTTACTCTATACCTGTACCTCTATTTGTTGCAGGTGAGAAACCGCACAAGTGCCAGGTTTGTGGCAAGGCGTTTAGCCAGTCGTCAAACCTGATCACCCACAGCAGGAAGCACACAGGCTTCAAGCCGTTCGCGTGTGACCTGTGTGGGCGGGCGTTCCAGCGTAAGGTGGACCTGCGGCGGCACAAGGAGACGCAACACACGGAGATGCGGCCGGTCACCTAGGGGTCACTGGCGGGCCACACGCAGCCCGCCCCATGTGAGCCCAGCATGGCGCCCCTGTGGACTAGCCAGGTGAGGCCGGCCACGTAGGCGCCAGGGCGAAGGACCAGCCGCGCCGTCAGTACATCCCGTGAGCTGTGATTTGCTACCGCCAGGCCATGCTCCACGTGAGCCCACAGGAACGCCTATGCAGAAAACCCGGACGTGGTAAGCCACGTAGATGGCACTGCGCAGTACAAACTGCGCAACCAGTACATATTGCGAGTTGTGATGTCACCCTGGGAGGTCACTGACGGGCCATGAACATCTCTGCAGATAATCTTGTCTTGAAAAGCCTCGCAGGTGGCAAGGCGCAGCACAACCCGTGCCGCCAGTACACCCTACGAGCTGCTAATTGACATCTGAGAAGTAGCTCATCGTTTAAGCTCTGCAGACCACGCAGGAAGACCCTCCATGCACGAGGCAGGGCACAGAACAACCCGCGCCGTCATTACATAACTCGAGGTGCTAGTCGATAGCTCCTAGGAAGCTGATGTACTTGAGCCAAGACGACATTCCTGCAGGCCATCCCGGCGGGACACGTTACACGGGCGAGGAGGTGCAGTAAAAACTGCACTGCCAGTATACACTGCTATTGCAATGAACATCATTGTGTGGCTGCCTTACCAAAAGCTATTTAGCCCTGTGTGATCACTGTACGACACCTGCTGTATTAGGGCGCAACACTCGCCGCTCCTACAGTGCTTGTAACGTCATCCAGCGCTAGGCATCACGACTGGTCACTTGAGATTCTCTCGCAGTGCGTGCTTGTTCCGTATGGTGGAATCAAGCAGACTATGTCAATATTTAGGAAGCACAATACTCGCACTGTTAGTAAAATGGAAATATTCACATCCAAAAATAAAAAAAAGTAATTCTGGCCGATACTAATTCTCATCATTTTATTTATTTTGTTTTTAACATCACGCGATTTATTATATACATTTAATAATTTCACAAATGCATTTCAAGATTTCCAGCAATCATATTTCATGTATGGTAGTTATTTGTCACAATTTAGTAACTGGGAGACGAAACTCTTTTGTGTGTATTAAAAATGTTTTAATTAGTTGTATACATAGTTTTATTATTTTTGTTGGTATTTAAATTTTCAAGATGTTAGTAGTCTATTGCTGGTCTGAAGTGATCTGTATCCCCCCTCAAACCAAAGCAACTAATATTTGTTTTTGTTAAGCTATATCAGCACTGAACTTATTTAAGTCAACTTATTTACCCAGTACGACCATGCAAAAAGACAACGCAAAAATGTGTGACCTGCGATTTTTACGTGAATGTAAAAGAAGTACAAAAACATGGACTTTTAGTGGTTACTTATAATACTGTTGCAATATTAAGACGTGAATCGGATGATCTCTCTACTTTAACTGTGAAAGATAAACTAAAATTGAAGAGTTTTAAAAAATGCGTACCTAAAATGACTACTGTAAAAAAAAGTTACCGCGAATTTGTTGAACCAAAGAACTGTGATTAATCGTTAACAATGTTTCGTAAATACATTGTAACGCTTTGTAAATATCATTGTAGTTTGTATTTATTTATCTGTATCTATCAGTACTTCTGCTTGGAAATGACGCTTTTAAGTTATGAACCCAAACAATTTACATGATTCAAGGGAGCTTCACTGTAGGCTGTGTTCCAAGAAAATTGCAATGAAAACGAAAATTTCTAACTCCTTCATTATATGCAACCTAAAAAATACATCGGAACTGAGCCGTAATTTTACAAGAAGAAAACGAGGTATAACAAATAAAACGGCATAAGTGAGCAAATATTTTGTGACGTTATTGTGATCACACGCAATCATCGTAATTTAAACTACAAGTAAAATATTTGTCTGCATGTGTGGATCAATAAAGCTCACCTTGGCAAATAAAATGAGAAAGGATACAAAACACAGAGCGGCTAATCATATTATTCCAATTCAATAATATAAAATACACTGCGTATCTCTTACAGTGTTTATAAAAACTAAATTAACCTTTCTTTGGTAGTTCTGAAAACATCAAAAATATTTTTGCATACGTCTGTACATTTGTGCCAGAAAAATTAAATGAATGATGGCTTCTTTAAGAGTTCCAAGATTTTATTACACTAAAAGTCACATATTTTATAAAAAAAATATTTCACACTGTGGTGTGTCATATCTATACTTTATGTAAGGCGTCTTTCTAATGGTTATGCAATTCTGTTAACTAAGGCAGGTAACATGTCTCACTTGGAACACAGACTGCACATGATAAGACACTTTGCTAGCCATGGTTGTTATCCGCAATATTTTTACAAAAAAAAAGCCAAATTTGATTGTTAATTTTAACAGATAAATACCATTTCAGATTTGTGAGACCACCATGTCATCACGTTCTTTTATCTTTTGCGCGGTTTACTTTGACAATGAGAACAGTTATAGGGTGTTTTGTTATTATACGAACGCAAGTGTTGTCTTCAGTTTACTTATAATCGGGATATCTCCTTCGCAGGAGAATCTCTACGAAACCAGCAGTGAAAGAAAACATTTTCATAAGCATCTCAGGTTCTTAGTATGCGAGATGAACTATAACAATTACAAACACTAGACTCATTTTTAAATATAAGATTTCGATGTATTTTTTGTTTTTCTAACATTAAATCGAAGACCAAGTTTATCCTACTTATTAAGGTTTCTATCTCTCTTTATTTCTACTTTCATTCGGGAGTACACTTTTTAAAACGGAAAGGTGTAAAAATTAAGATTTGCTTTCCTTATGAATTTTAGGTTCATAAATATTACCCTGAATCTGTTTTGATTAATAACATTCTAGAAAAAAATACTTTCGATAATAACTAGCGATACTTTACTTAAAACCTTTCGTGAACAGTTTCTTAGCTGATATTCGCATCTGGACTAAACAGTGTAAATTTGAGTAGTTTCTGAATATTGACATAATGTTCAAGTATCAAGGAGCCCGCTGTATTCAGGAGACTCGGTCGTTTTCTACGTCTGTTGTTAAAAAACGTGTGACGTTGAACCTAAACATTTATTGTTTTCAGTTGTTTTGAACAAACCATGATATTAAAAACCACTCGTGACGCCTTCTCACATCATGTAATCCGTATCGAATGAGATTTCAATAATTACTGGACTCCAGGTGGACTGAAGACTCGCGATTGAGGGTGTACCCTAAAATACAACCGGACCGGACTGAAACAAGACTCGAGTGAGGTAATCCATTACAACCGGCAAGGCGAATAGTGAGTAGAATTAGGACTGAAATATCACTCCAAACAACCAACTCCACTGAAGTCAAAACATAAAATACCTAATCGTAATTTTTCACTACATTTTGGTGTTAATAGGCTAGGAATAATTGCGACGAAAACACCTAGTTAAAAAGAAAGGAATTTTGGGCGATAAATTTTAATATCTCGTACATGAGCTAGTCTTAGCTTTGTGGTTCGAGCTGTCATCAAAATAGAGCTCTCTAATTTTTTTCACTCCAACTCCACTTTCCCTTACTTTGTAAAATTTGGAAAAACTATGTTTTGTTCGTTATAAGTTTGGCCGAGACCAAGAGCGGTCATTTTCTCAACTTTGCTGTAAATAGTAACCTATAATAGAAAGACCAACTGCTAAAGTGGATTTTAAGACAGTAGCGTTCAGTGACTCATATCCCTTGCATCTACGTGAAAGTGACCGTAAAGCGAATATGGGTTATAGTGCGCATGTGAGCTGCGCAGTAGATACTCTCCGCGTTCCAACATTGGATTACTTTCCTGAAAATAGCACTATCAAAACAACGTTGAAAAGTTTTGAGATTAGACCGCTGTTTATGCAAGTAAGACCTTTGAAATGTTTTTACACTATCTCAAACTAGTTTTAATGCGGCTGGATTGTATTTAAGTTGGTCGGAGTATTTTATGTTGGCCTAAATAGGCGTACCTGTTTTAAAAATGCAAATGCAAACAAACACGTGCATCACTGTCGAGAATGTGACTTTGACAGCTGCACTCTCAGAAGACATTTCCGTGAAATTGCATTATAGTACTGGTTTAAAGTCACCCAGAAATATTCGTAAAAATAATTACACTTAATTTACTAAAATAACTGACTTTCCGCTAATTTCACAAAGCTTCCAGCAAACTCACGGAAACTGCACGTAACATTTCTTACTAGGTTTTCGTGTATTTTCAGGCTATAAAATAAAATTTGTAAAAAAAAATATTTTTTTTTAAATCTTCACTTTTGTTACGTCGTAATTGAACACAAGTCAAAATTTACCGGTGCGCTACTCATAGCACTATGATATATCATCCTAATTCAAGAAGTGAGTGTTAAATTTTATAGCAAAAAAATTAATTAAATTACGAAACATTTACAGTTTGTTGGAGTGTTTCTAGCATGGTTAATTGTTTGCAGGTGGCTCGTGCTACTTTATTATTTCTTAAGAACCCAACTGCCGCAGGAACGATAATTTTGTGTTCAGAGCAGCCAAGAACACTCCGTGTAACTTCGGCAATATTCCTTCCCGGGACCCGAAGCCGTTCGAAATACGGACAGGTTGCGTATTTTGTTTGTACGGAGCTCAGATCCGTTTTATATCTTTGCGAAACGTGTTTCCGTAATTTAACTACATGTTTCCGTAAAACTTTCCGTGATATATCCGGACATATTTAACAGCGGGTACTGGTAAGGTTTATTCTACACAGGTTGTGAAGCTTAAAGCTTTTATATTGGAAACTAAATATTTTCGCTACCAGGCTGCACTGGTGTCGCATGTGTACCGGGTTTGAACGGTTTTTGTATAAGTAAATGGGATAGTTGCAATTTTCATACAATGAATGTAACTGCATACAAATCTTCCAACTTGTATTGTGTTAGACCCTACGTAATGAACATATTTTGATCTTCGCTCTAGTGCGGAAATATAACGAAATATGTTTACACATTGTAAAAAAATTCTGTCTTGAATTAAATTTAATAAAATATAGGCTTACCCTACATAATATAGGAATGGTTAAAAATATAGTTTTTATGACTTTCCTATGCAGTTTCTATAAACGAAAGGAGATAAAGTACAGAGTTCCATTTAATGACAGATATATTTTTTTTACGCACTGAAATTCGTAGCATTTTTCCATTGGATTAAGCAGGCTCATTGCCAAACGCAGTTATATTTTTGCTGTTTGCTCTTGTAAACACCGTTGGAGGGCGTGAATGATAGCTATGAAATAAAGTTAATACTTTATATTTTTGTACTGGAGAAAGTAGGTTTATATTATAATTCGAGGCAAAACCGAGCTTTTAAACACAAAAATATATAATTTCGCCATTTTCCGCCTCCTTAAATGTGACCTTCTTGGAACAGCAGCGCATCTTGCGACGGAAAATTTTCCTACGTTAAACTCTCCCATAAGAAATTTCATTTTGTTCCCAACCTGAGTAGAATAAACCTTACCCAGATAGCATGTAAGCTTGCAGCAAGCTTGCCATTCCCCTTGATATTTGCCTTGCCGAGCAAGCATGTTACATCATACTCAATTCAAACTTGATTCAAGGCAAATTTCTCATGACTGGCACGTACTTACTGATGGCAAACTTATATATGGCTTGAATTAAGCTTGTGGGTTGCCAAGGCAAGCTTGTGGCAAGTTTTAATAATCAAGCTTGCAATCAGTTTGACACCTTTCGAAACTAGTTAGATTGATTCAAGCTTGATTTAACCATCTTGGCTTGCATATCTAGTTTATTCAAGCTTACAGGCTTGTCACGACAAGTTTTATCCAAGCTTGACTCAAAACGATTATGCTATTGGGGTAGTACTAACGATGAGCGAGTCAATATTGGGCGCATGAGCAGAGGAGGAAAATCGGCGTGCTTCATCTTGAGTGTACGAGAGTGACGCGCTCAAAGGGCGCTACTTTAGCCTTTGGAAGGGGGAGGGGGGACGCTAATCCCAATTTGCGGGGGCAGGCCGGGAAGACGCAACACGAGCAGAACCCCCCCGGGCGAGAAGCCGAGGTAGGGTTTCAACCCCGGCCTGCATGGCTCACCCACTCCCCCTCCACCCGCTGAGAAGCACTCTCGTTCCAAGATTCGCGCGGAATACTTAGCAGCGGGGATCAGGTGACCGAGATATCACTCCGCCGCCACTGCAGCAGCGACGAGGAGGGCGCTGCTGGCTTCCGCGAGCAACAAGGGCGCTCGGGACAGCGAGTTCGCTTCCGTGCACTTGAGTTGAGAGATTTGGGCGGCTCGTGACGAGTTATTGCTAGCCGATGAAGGTAAAATGAGGCAATAATGGAGCGTCACCGGAATACAAAAGCGGGGGAACGGGATATCCCCCGAAAAACCCGCTGGCCAGTGGCATTGTCCGGCTCGATTCCCACTTAAGAAAATCCGGAATGACCCGGCCGGGAATTGAACTCGGTTCGACTTGGTAGGAGGCGAGCAGTCTGTCCGCTCAGCCATCGAGGTCCCACTCCCCTGTCCATCCACAACTACTATAGTCGATTCACAGTTAGTTACATATTTCTGAAGTCGTGCTACAGTTTTACTTTCAGAATATTCCTCTGCCTCATGCAAACAAACCAGAAGCAAGTATAGAAAACTACACCAAAGGGACAGCGCACCGCAAACAGGCGTACTCTGTGTGATAATATTTTGCATATGAACTGTTTCTTACTAGGCATTACCAACACACGTATTTTCTCAAGGTTTTCATTAATATTAATCATTAAAGAAATATAATTTAAAATAACATATAAGTAGAAATTGAATTTAACCAAAAATAATGTGTTTTTATGTTAACAGACGTATAAAACACTTGCGATATATGACATATCGAGGAAACAGCCAAGCACATTGTCCATTGTGTAATTCTTTAAAGGTTTAATTTAAAAAAAGTGAATAAACCGTGAATAGGCTAGACTTACCAACACTTGCACAACTGCTGAAAACGAAAACCTCTTCACCTTACTTATTTACGGCTACGTATTCGGAAACGTATTTAACCCGTTCCGTCACCCATTATTCTCTGAGTTTAAATCTTATAATCGCGTAATTTTTTGGTATTCGCTGTACTCCTCATCGGAAATTTCCTTGCCATCAGTGAGCAACGTGCTGCGTGCTCGATGTAGTGGCATTAACCATTCGTGTCAAAGAGGTGTAGGAAATTACGCAAATCAGTTTAGCCATAAGGAAGACTCGGCACTGACATAATGCTGTGTACAGTACGGGTCATATATATTACTCATGTGCAACGTGTTCTCGATCGTGGGCACGGTGCTTGAGAATGCCAGTTTCTTGGACTGAACCATCTGTGGCTACAAAGTAAGGAGGCTAGAAACAGCGTACCGCTTAACAAATGTAATGGAAAAAGGATCAACAATAAATTGTAATTCAAATATACATGCAATAAATTTTGAATTAAAAAACATATTACGCTTACATATTTAAAAACTTAATTTAATTTATTCAAGGTTTAGTACAAAGTTTTTAGTTTTAGTCGAATCACGTGGGTTTGACAACAGAAGAACGTTTTATGGAATGTGTATCTTTAGAGATACACATATTTCTCATTACATAATTAATTGGCCTGGGACATTAGGAATGTTTTCCTGTTGTACCAAGTTAATTTTCCCGCAGAAAACATCGTTAGTAATACGTTAGTGATTGCTCCAAAAATATTACACTGCAGCAAAACCACAAATTTGAAAAACAATATTTCGTACTTGTGCATAGTGCAGTCAATGAAATTATAATAGTGGCCATCTCTCAGTCTCAGTAATAGCTGGGGAACTGTTCTGTCTAAGTATGAAGTTTAGAATTTTGATGAAGTTGTTGCTTTAAACGCCATAAATTGCGAAAAGAAAGTTTCGAAAGAAAAGCACATAATTGAATATGAAAAAACCTTGCACGAAATTTTACCACACTCCATTTCTGTGTACGCTGTTCACATTGTCAGAGTATAATATTTTGAACGAAGATGTCTAATATGTAATGAAACACAAGTTAAAACTATTTTTACTTCGACTTTTTTTTATGGAAGAATTAGCACAGCCTAGGTGTTAAATTGTTGCAATGTTCCAATTTTTATCGTAAATGTAAATATGTCAAGTTTGTGAGTATGGAAATACCTATTCCATCTCCATCTGTACGCAATATTTGACTCTATCACTTTTTACAAATGCATTTTCTCTTGTAATTGTATAGCAATTGTTGATTGTTCTTGTCTGTAAACAAACCAAAGATTGTAAAATATAACGTTCTCAATTGTAATGTAATGTTTAAAATTTTATGAAAACATAGGAAATTACATTGTGTTTTATTTATTTGTTGATTAAAGTTTTAATAATATCCACTGAACTTTACAGACCCATCATGTTATCAGAGATAGCTTCATATTTCAGGCAGTCGTTCTGAGATAGAATGAAACAAATTGTTTACTGAATGCAAAGTTCTCAAAATCGCATTCCGCCAATTACAGTCAACGAGGACACCCCTTATTACTTGGTAAGATGGGTAAAGAAAAGTTGTTCCATACAAATGTGTAACACAACAAATTGGAGAAAAAGTTGGCTGTGTTACTAATATAAAAAAATGAGCTGTCGGTGGATCAATACGGAATATACAACACTTTCGCTGAATTGAATACAATTATTAATTGTTGAAGGATTCACATTAATAATTGAAACTGAGCAAAATTACGGTAAGTATATGTTTTGTCGTATGCGCCGTAAAAATTTTAAATAATACAAATTCCAAAAAATTTCTTGGAAGCAACGAAATTCTTTTCTTTAACTGCGGGAAATTGGTTCAATTCGTTCAATCAATAAATGTGTCTGATTTAATTTCTAATATTTCAACAAACCCTAGTTTACATATTGAATATAATAGTGTGTTCAAAAAACCAGCATACCATTTGACTTAAGAGAAAAGCGATTTTTTTTAACGAATGTAAACGACCACACTGAGAAGGAGTGAATTTATGCAGCTTCAACTGTCACGTCATAAGTTTGCTATTGTTTAAAGTTTTGTTCCTTCTTAACCTATGACGAAGGTAACATAAAGTTAGTTCTGACATAACGATAGTTTCATAGTACGAACGCTCTTATGCTCTAAAAAATGTGTGACGTGAGCACAAAAAAAGGCTAATGTGTTAATTTGTTACAGCTCCACGTATATGTTCAAATAGCTTGTTGACATAACCTGACACACGGCGTAGATAACCCACCCGAAAAGTTAACAGGTGGTGATGTGTAATAAACCCACACCATTATTTCCGTTGAAAACACTTTTACATATTAAAAGGCTCAATATCCACCGTATAACATTGAGAACAGTCGTTGCTTTCTTCTAAATCTTAAGGGTCGTACCACAATTGAAAATGGACCATCTTTTCGACATACGTCATTACAAAACTTTGTTTTAAGAAAAAATCAAACCCACAATATTACATAAAACTAGGAGAGAAAGATAATAAAAAAGAAATAATGAGCCGGAGTTCACTGTTGTCAAAAAATGTGTGAGTAAGGTACAAATGATTTCATAGAATAAATTTAGTCACCTATCACAAGGAAAATGATACAAGAAACCCGGAATGAGTAACCAACACACAATGAGAAGAGTGTTTACAGAAAATTGGATAATATTTAACATACGAAACAACAAAGATGGCAACACAGACGAACGCAACAGGTATAGGTAGGTATGTGTAATTATGAGTGTGAATGTGTGTGTATATATATTTATAAGCAGACGAGAAATACTATAGGCTGCATGAGATACAATAATGTGCGCCACCTCTCGTCGAAATGCTACGACGATGTCTGTCTCATCGCTGTCAACGAACCGCGGACCACCTCGGAGACTACTTTGAAGGATATTAAACAGCTCGTACACCCGTTCACATGAGTGTATATAGTATGTACAAAAATATATCAATTAAAATGTGATTTCAAGCAGCCATTATTGTCTTTGTTTCTTGCCGGATATTCTTGGATCCATACACCATTTGGTGTCACCTTTGAAAGGTACATGTCGTACAGTTTCAACTGTAAATAGTACATTTCCTGTGTTGGGTCCTTTTCGGGAGATAAAAAATAGTTGCCATAACATCTGAATCAGTCCTCGTACATGCATACACGCGAGCGTGTGTACAGAACAGGCAATTCTGTCTTGCAATATTGATAATTACTCCATTTTTTTCTGAACTTGTATCAAAGGCATTTACTACACTGCCACATCACTATATTGCTGAAAACGCAAAAAAAATTACAAAAATTAAAAGTTGATACGACGATTTTTTGACAGTAAATTATCAACAGGCAAGGGAACGATGTCGAACATCACACCTGCACAAAAAGTTCAACAGTTACCCATTAACATCACTCCTTTTGTACTATTGTACTCTGCAAACCTTTCATTACAAAAAAGTTATTTTAAATATAAAAAACAGTTAAAATATAGTACAAGCTTATTTTATGGTTATATAACCAACACTATAGTGAAAATTTGGGTGGTAACACGGAAAGGGGGGGGNCATACTACTATTAACCACGTCGGTTCAAAAATAAATGCTGTCGTAACATAATTTGAAGATACTTAACTTCATACCACACACGAGACGAAGATCCCACAAGAGCGAGTAGTAGGCAGTTCAATCATTCAAAATGTCATCTACCTTTCCAATAACAAATGTTCTGGTCTTAAAAACCGGCATCTCTCACCACATTTTCTTCATAACAGACTGTGTACCAGTCCCGAGGGCCACATAGTGATGAAAACGGCAACTATTCTGTCGCTCATACAGCCAGAAATGGCGTAACAGCACTGTTAGAAAAATTGTCCGTAAAATTACAGTAAATACCGGTTACAAATTATCCAGACATCTGCGTTAAATTACGGTCTCTTCGTTTGTTTCAATAAAGTTTTCTCCGTGAATTTCACGTAAATCTCTAATGTGTCCACAAGCCTGCAAGTTCGTTTTGTTAAACCTGCTCTTTATAAAATGGGGTTACAAAAAAATTTTTACTTTCGTTATGTGGGTGATAAATTGCGTGTAAAAATTACTATTAAATAACAAATTTGGTCAGGTGGAACGATTTGAACTCGGGAAAAAAATCTTGTAACCCAACACACTATCCACTCACCTACCACGCTTTACAAGAAGAAAAGTTGTAAATACTGCATTCATATATATGATACATACAAAACTTAGTTTCTAGTCATGTTGGAGTGTGTGCGATTTCTTTTTTATTTCAGGTTTACAAACAGGGGTATGAAAAATAAATTTATTTTCGTAATGTATATCACTGTTTATAACATATTTAAAAAAGTTTAAATAATTAGTGCTGTAGTGCGATTTGAACACGAATCGAAAAATTAACAATAAGTAACTCGAAAGACTCACCTACCACACGTTTACACGAAGTGCTTTGAAAATATGGATTTTAAATTAAAGTGATGAACACACTTGCCTTAGTTTCAAGTCGTGTTAGAGCGCTTGCTATATCTGCGGTTTATAAAACGAGGCTACGAAAAAATTGTTTTATTTTCGTTATGTGCGTGTTTCACTGTGTATACAGAAGGTTTTGCCCTGTAGCGGAATTTGAACAAGAATCAAAGAATTAGCACTCCATGAGTGGTTCGCCACTCACCTACTACCATTTTACACTACGCAGTATTGTAAAGATGGGATTTTATACGTTTCAGGTATCATCGGCATTGTTAGTGTCTTAAAATCGAAGCCATAATAATACGATGAGCTTCCGGATTTTATATTTACGGAGCTCATTTCCTTTATTCGTCATTACGAAGTGCCTTTCCGTAAATTAACTCCACATCTCTGTGAAAGTTTCCGTATATCTACAGACATTTCTAACAGTGAAGCTGCACACCTAGTGTAACCAAAGTCGAGGCATAGTTTCCTAATACGTATTCACTCATAAGTAAAATTACCCGGTGATGATCAAGATTGTAGCCTGCGATCGTTACGTTACACGCCGAGCGAAGTGTCAATACACTGCACTCTCATACGGGAAGACGCAGGTTCGATTCCCGTCCCGGCCATCCTGATTTCGGTATACATTTGTTTCATGAAGTCACTTCAAGCGAATGCTGCGACGGTTCCTTATTACAGGCCACGGTGCATTCCTTCCCCGTTCTTCCTTCTCTGAGTGACTTGCTTCGTCTCAAATGACCTTTCTATCAACGAGACGTTCATTCCTATAGGATACGCACGGTAAAAAAGAGCACTTTTGAAAGCTCTCTCATTTGGAATAATGGCCCATTAATATATTTTGACGTGACAACGTCTTAAATTAGGTTGCGGCTGGGAGTCACTTATGAAAAAGNACTTATTTAAAAAGATGGTTCAAGGATAAAAAAGTAGCTAAAAGGAAAAAGGAACGAGGGTTTCAGAAGGGCTCACTTTACCGTGAATAGCCTATACCCACCGTCTCGCCACAACACGCTGTCAGTCAGTTTTGAATGGAACTCCACACGTAGTGCGCCTGTTTGTTCGTGGGTTGGCACGCCTTACTTGCGTTCAGGAGGTCGTGGGGTCGACCGCGACCGACAGCATTCGTTGCTGTGAGCAGTGGAAGGGGGCAGCGACTGAGTAGTTTCACCTATACTTTCCAGCAAAGTGCTAGCGCATTATTCTCATGCCTACGTCACAATTCTCTACACATTATGGTATGTTCAAGATTATTTCTCCGTGCATACGAATTTATGTTAGAACGTCACACTTTGTTACACCTTGGAAAAAGAATAATTTACAAATTATTAATAAATTATAAATATTATAACATTATATATCAAAGGTAAAACCAAACCAGTCTTTTGGATTATGAATTTCACGCTGAGACCAATAAATTAATTGATGTAGCCATACTGCCTAAAATAGCTAGTTTTTTCTTACAGTTTGTTTTCAATACTTTTTTTTTTAATTAAGATATTTAATAAGCATTTTAAGCTGCAATGTATGATGTGCACACATTAAGACACCTAATTATAGTTAAAAATATTCCCACTTAAAATAAGAAATATTCAAGCAAAAATGCATTGAATTTCAACAAATAGTTCCAGAACTATTTTATGTTTTTGCGGCATAAACAATATCACATAATTTTCCGTTACGCCATTTCTTCTAATCATCGTTATTTATAATTTTTTCCGGGACTAAAACTCTCAGGGTGGAAGATAGAATTATTTTTATAAGCAGTGCAACGACTATTAAATATTTATGTTTTATAATGCATTTTTATAATATAAGTTATAAGTTATTACATTCGGACATTTGAAATAATGGCCTTATTTGCACTAGGCTTAAAAAACTATTTCTGTACAGAAAGATACCTGTATGTACAATAAAATCAAACTGCTTGCTTCTTCAATACAACTGGATAAAAGACTAAACATCATTATACAGGTAAAATAAGTATGATATACGCTCTCCAAACATCTACACTGAATTTACATTAATGACTGGACACCCTCCTAAACGGAGAGTAGGCTGATCCCATACGTCACACATGCATTTACTGAGTATATAAAGCTATGAGCGTTCAGTAGAAATGTTTACTAGCTAAAACGATTGAAATGGACGTACAATGAAATCTGACTGAGGCGGAAAAGGGCATGACTATCGGTTCTCACAGATTTAGCCATTCCACCTGTGAGGTTTCCGGGAATTTTTCGATACCACATTTAACAGTGCAATAGTGAATGGTGCAGTGGTGAAATGGAAACGCCAGGTAGTTAAAAATAACCGCAACCACGACGAGGAAAGCTAACAAAATTGACAGAAGGGGATGATAAATGCCTTCGACGCGTAGTGAAGTCAAACAGGCAAGATTCGTTAGAAGCCATAGCTACAGACTCCCGATTGGCTTCCGGAAGTGATGCCAGTACTCGGAATCCTATTATACGTCGGGAGATGTTTGCGCTGAGGTTGTATGGGCTAGCTGCAGCACATAAATCAACGATGACTACACTGAACGCGCTCACTGTCATTTAAAGTGGTACCAAAGACGTCGCCTGTGGTCTCTAAAAAAATGGAAGAGCGTCATGAAGGTGATGAACCACGTTAAATGGTGTGGCATTCAGACGAACGTGCATTGATCTGGCGAATGCAAGAAGGGCGTTACTTACCTGTGTGCATTGTTGCCACTGTGAAATGTGGCGGAGGAAGCATTACGGCGTGGGCTTGTTTTCCGCGGTTTGGTCTTGCCTGTCAGGCAATCTTGGTCAATTCTATGCTACTCACCCGGTGGCAACAATGTAGAGCTGGCCCTTTTCATTTTCAACATAACGATGCACCCGTTCATAAAGCGAAGGCCATAAACGAGTGGTTTGGTGACATGCGATTGAATGAAATCGAATAGCTGGCCCAAATCCCTGGTCTAAATCCAATTGAGCATATCTCTGATGAGTAACACTGCCGGTTGACAGTGAGGACAGACCTCCCCAAAACGGCGATAGAAGTGTTCTCCATGTTGCAGCACGAATGGAAAAAAATACCTGCAGACATCTACAGAAATCTAATGGAAATTTTCCCTAGTAGGGTAGACGCATGGTGGATAGCGGCGAATGGTGGTTCTAAATAATATAAAAATTTGAACAGCTTCACTTAAGCTATTTTCTACGTGCATCTGGTCATTAAAAAAAATTTAGTGTATAATTCGAAGTGTAAAGTGGTGTGCAAAAATAGTAGAAAATGATTGAATGTTCCATGAATATGTGATTATCTAAATTTTTCTTCACTGAACATAATATTTTTCTAACGTTAGTCAGCTGGAATACTGCCGGTAGATAAACTGATTCCCACATTGATAAAACGATTTCATTTGACATCAGATATTTTTGCAATGAAATACGACTAACGGGGAAAGAGAGAAAGTGATACGTTATAAATGCAGTCTTTCGATTTTACTAGGCACTTTTTGCCAAATCCACATCACACGTGTCTCTCAAATCACATTACCATCTGCACCAGAAGATGAAAAACTTACAGCAGTTTATTCGACTGTACAAAACTGTATGCTTGCCCATAACGTAAACACAGTTTATACTGTCTCTACGTAGAACATCAACATGACTAGCAATTCCGGGTGAATGTTAATGTTTTCTCAAGATAATGTGACCTGCTCTCATTACCGTCATTTAAAAGTTGCGTCAAGGTCAAATTGTCAAACAAGTATGCAGTTATATTATTGCATTATAGTTTGGCCTACTTTAAGAGAGTACAAAGTAAACAGAAAGTCGAATGTTTTCCCTCAGGTGTAAGGTATAATCACTCCAAAATAGGTGCCACCAAAATATAATCATGTGTAAACCAGTTATTTTATGACACCGTTAAAATGTTTGTTCAAATTTTTTTTGCAGCTGAAGGAAAAACGTCTGTTCTGTAACTGTGCTAAAGTGTCACTTACAAATTTACAGCTTTCATTGAAAATAATTTCGATTATATTACCGAGCTTGGTGTGGATAAATTAATAAATGTTTACATCAATACCAGTAACAGAGACACGGTTAGAAGTTATACTATTTAGTAATTCATTTTTACTAAAAAGGGCGAACATGTTAACAAAACAAAATATTTTTGTTAACTGGCTTAAGAAATGAAAACAGTAACCCCATTATCTCATTATCAGCATTCGAAGACGATTCAAGGAGAAAACAGGATTTCTTAGAGGACAAATTGTAGTTGAGATATCGGCAGCCGTTAGCGTTATGCTTTCAATATAAGTGTTAAACTGATTGAAGAGAGGCAAAAGACTTTTAAATTTTTACTTTAGTTTTCTTTTGTAGGTTCAATCTTAAATAAGTGTTATTAATAAAGTCCCGTTAGGAATAAAACTAAATTACAACTAAACTTTAAAGGAACATCATGAGAAATGTTATACGATACTGAATTCTGAAATTAGCAAGTTGCGAATGAGACAAGTTCTCCATATTTTCTCTGAAAGCATGCAATAATCACTACGTCAAAAAATAAATTCTGGAAAATGAAATTATTATAGAGCATACACTTAATGCATGCCTTTATAAGAGAAATAATGTCGGAATATTATGAACTGTACCAAAAATTACTAGACATGCCAAATTTAAGAGAAAATTATACCAAACGAATGAAAACACCCTCCAAGCGGAATATACCGTAAAAACATGTCAACGCTCGTTGTGATAGGAATTTGGGGTATTTGAAATATTTAGAAGTGCTGTTTGTGACATGTCAGTCATGATACCATCTCGAGTTATTCATAACATCCGAGTGGTAAACATGCACAGCAAATATTATTTTTTCTCTCTTTCGAGAAAATTGCGATATTGCTGCTATAGATCGGGGACAACTACGCACGAAGGTCTGCTGTTGTGAAAGAGCATCAAAATATTGAACGAAATGTAAATTATTATTGCACCAACTCTATGTACGATGCAGTGTTTCAGCAAGCACATTTTGTCAAGATAATCTGATAAATGCCAAGCATTTATTATGGTTCTTCTCTGAATTACACACCCATTAATTCCTGCCAGAAGTATTATTTTAATTGTTTACAATTTAAATAAATCCCGCTATGACAACGTTTAGTATAAATCCGTGATTACTAATGAAATAATTCACTTGAGTAATGCGCAAGTCTATTACAAATTCGACATGGACGTGATGCCAGTTTACAATTGTGCCAATGAGAAATGTTCAGCGCCTTTGAGAGACCACCCTCCCGACCAAACGTTGTCCTTCGGTGACGTCGTTTCTTAGTCTGACAAAGAGCGCGAAATAAGTTCTGCATTCAGCTCAATTAACGATAACAAATATATAACAAGGAAACATGAACTATTGTAACGTGAACCATAAAAGGTATTAATAGTTTTTTTTCTACTAGAATGTAGACCAAACTGTGTACTTTCCACACAAAAGTAATTGCGAGGAAAATGTTTTGAAATTACTTATTTTGGAACACTTTTTTTTTTTTTTTTAGAAATACCGGCAAACTTTAAATAACTCACTTAATATAAATCTTGTAATTCAGCGAGTGTATTTTATAACCTTTAGACATTATGTTAAATTATGCAATTCAACGAACCTCTGTTCTAACAAAAGAATTCTCAAAGGCAAAACTTTAGAAAGAGTAAAGAAACTTGAAAGCTTCATATGTACACGTCACGTAGCATATAGGATCGCAAAGTATAACTGTAATATAGAAACTGACTTTCCTTATGAATAGGTGACGTTCTCTTCAAAAATCAAATAGTTGATAAAATTCTATATTTATGTTACTTATGGAGCCTGATAAATGAAAAACACTTATTATTTAGTTATGGAGTCCTAAAACTGTCTCAGTTAATCTCTTATGTATTACTTTTTGTACGAATACCACACAACGATCAAAAACGTAGGTATTTTACGTTTATGAAAACTGTAAATATGTATAAATATGGGTAACACTTTCAACGTATCAATAAAAAACGTGTGTATGGTGAAAAATATTTGCAATCAGCACCGCAACACTGCACTTTCATAGTAACACTGAAACGATTTCTGATTTGGCAACCAATGGTTTTAGAGTAGGTTCTATCACTTTCCCGAGAACACTATTTATATTCCGATAAATTTTGTTCCTTATGGTGATCTGGATATGGTTCCAAATCCGGCAATAAATATCATGCTACCACTTTGCCTGTTGACGATATGCTGTGTTGGTTAGGAGGGAATTTTAATTACTTATCACTACACTTTATAATTATATAAGAAACGTCAAATAACACAACATTAAAATAATGTGTTTGAGTACGAAAATCTCATAGCAATTAACATACATATCAGTTAAGTTTATAGTAAGAAAATTTATGACGGATGCGTAGAGTAGACGCGACAAATGTTAAATCATAATGCCACCATTAGGTGTTTCGATAAATGTTAAGAAATAGCTTAGCCCTGACCTTGAAAATCATAAGAGATAGCGGAAGATAATCACGGGAAATACGAAAAATCATCCACTTGTATGACACGGAGCCTCGTATAATTAAAAACTTCGCAATCGTTGCTAACTCGATGTTTTAAGTTATGCACCGCAGTACATAACATTACGTAACAGACACCTTTCTGGAAGTGAGCGAAAATAGTATTTGAAAAAGTAGCTCTAGTATTTCTTCCAAAATGCTACTGCTCTTTAAAATAATTGCCTTTATATCGTGACAGCAACCCTAACTGCATTTAAGAAAAATTTTGTATTTGGAAGTGCCGAACAATTAATTAATGCTTATTTATTAATGTAAGGACGTCATGAAGTGTAACGTTTTCATGAGAAATTCGTCTTACAGACACAATGCATTAAAAAAAATGGAAATGTTTTAACATATAATTCACGTTTAATTGATTTATATATTTCCCAGTACTTTTATAATATATATCATGTAGTGTTTTAAACTGGGACAAAAAATCTGCAACACATTTGGTTTGGAGGGATACGCATTTGTTTGAATTGCTGAGACTCTTGCGATAAATTATAATTGCAAAAAGATCTTCAATGTTTACCAGGAGAGAAATAATGTCGAATACGGATTTGCAATTATACATAATGAAGTTTGCAAACGTAAGCAATTATACGATTTGGTTATATCATGTGTCTTTTATTGCGTTGTTTGTTATCGGTGGAGACGTTTTGTTTTTTAAACACGTTTGGCCGATAAGTGATACGTGTTTTATAGACATGTGCTGTAGCAAGCAGGCTGTAATGCCACCTTACCTTGGCTGAAAAAAAAAAGACATTACAAACTAATATACCCTTTGCAAAAAGATCACACATAAAATACAACAAATTCTCTTTTATCGTACTCGATATGACGATTAAGTATACTTTCGAGAGTGTATACGTATACTTTTTATGGTGGTGCTGTTATCGAAAATCATCTTGTCACGTTGTTATATTTTAAAACCATAATTGCAATGACTCCACTGTTATTAGAGTAAAACATTTTCCCACTTAGTATCCAAAATTCTTTAATTTGAAAAAAGAAATTTTCTGGGAAAAATGTGAATTTAGTGTTACAGAAAATTTTGTGAAAAACGACGTAGTACCACTGAGATATCCGTACGCATTCAAGATCATATTAATTGTGAATAGATCAAGAGTCAGACCCACCAACTCGGATATAGAGAATGCGATATATTAGGTTATGTTTCGTTTGCTCAGGTTTAAAAATCAAGAATCTTGAACTTTCTTCATAAAACATCACATAAAAATATTTGACGTGCCGAGATCGTGCAAAGCGACACATATTAACGTCTGGAGACACCAACTCCCCAGTGTTGAAGCACTGTTTTGGGTAAGGGGAAAGAATAAAGGTTTCAGAGCAATGGCATTAACATGTCAGTAATGGAATTAAATACCGAGGCGGTGGCGGGCGGCCGGGCTGTGTTGGAAAGAGAGGGGTGGGGCAAAGGGAGGCTGGATTCACGGGAATCCCCTAGGGAGGGGTTCCTGGAACGCTCCATCCCTGAGGGAAGCAGCGAGTTCTTACATCTTCCCTTATACCGTACACTCCCCCACCGTGGAAGAAAGTACTACGTTTAAAAAGCCACCATACCTCATAGACCAACTTTACTTTGAAGGCCAGTTCTTTAGATAAGGCTACAAAATTGACAGTCTATTTGACTGAATAGCTTCAGCAAATATCTTAAGCATCACACGTGCAAATGGTTAATGTGTTTATGGCAAGTAAAATTTTCCAAACCAAGTATAATGAAGATGTAATAAGACATAACAGAATTTTCGCATTTGATTATAAAGCATCCCACAACTTGAAGCAATTCACTTAGTACGATAAAGTAATAATAACAAATTTTATAATAACACAACGAAAAAACTTCGGGATAGCCAACCACAAAATTTTGCGGAAATGAAACGATCATGGGTTTACTAATATTGCGTGCTTACTTTTGTTGATGTTTTACTGGTGCAAAAAATTGATGTTTATTAAAAAAAAAGTCCAGCAAAACACGGTACACTGCGTTTTTGTGAACTAATACTATCACTGATGGAGCTTACTATGCATGTTAGGAGGATAGGCAAAAGAACAGACTATGTAAAACGAATGTTCTCCACCTTGAGGGATGCATGGTGAAGTACATTTGCCATTAAGTAGAATCAAAATTTAATTTATATTGTTCATTGCCTATGACGGCTACAAAACAGAACCAATAAAAAAAACTATGCAATAGTGTGTAAAAGTGCTACCTAATTTATTTACAGTTTGATTTCTGGATGTAGCTATAATTGGTTTTGTTTATTTTCGTTTTCGTAATTTATGATATTAAAACAGATTTTTGGGGTCCACTGAAGATTAAAATTTGTTCAAATATTGGTTATGTTGTAAATCACACCTATAATAATTTATTTTTAAGTCAATCCTATTGCCTTTGTAATACCGTATTTTTATGTACAGATTTCCGACCGGAAACATTGTAATATTACTTATTTTGGCTATGGCCAGGCTTAGAAAGTGTGAGCTCTTCGTCAGAACGCCAGGCATGAATTTAAAATTTTCGACAAGCTAAATTATTGCAAAAATGTGTTGTTAAATTTTGGTTCTACATTGTTTAGGGCAGACGTGCATAGTACATCTGCCGATTTTCGTATTTGTATTTTTTTTCATATTTTAATTTTATGAGCTGTGTTGGAACAAAATGGGCATTACAGGGTTAGGAAGCATGGGCATGCATCAACAGCCCCCAAAATGATGGGATTTTAGATTTATGAGTGTGCAATAAGATGTCTTCCCGCAATTCCAAGTCTGCAGCGCCTCTAGTCTTGTCACAGTTCTGCAAAGGCTTGAGGTTGGGTTTCTCAGGTGATTTTCTTTCATAGGTCAGTCCAGCACATAAGCATCAAATGTTGTAGGTCCTAATCTAAATAATGAAATTAACTTGATAGCATCCAACACGCAATTTTAGAGAGAGGAATATTTTAGTAAATGGGGAACCTAGGAGCGTAACGAGATAAATACCTGAGTTTACACCAGGCATAAACTGATCGTAATATCGATAATATGTTGAATAATTTTTGTGTAATGTAATTCTATTGTCAAGCAGCCGATTAATTTAAAGCGTGTGTGAAGCTTTCACAATGAACTTTGTTCGCTATTTCAGATGTTCACAGTTCATTTGAGTTTGCAACTGTACTCTATCGGGTCAAGCCTATATTCAATTAATAATATATAAAAACGCCTTTGTCATAAATCGCATACCATTCCTTTCACAAAAGTTCACGGGCAGCACCAATTTAGGTAAAAATGCTACAAACGTTTTGCCTGAGTCCTATCATACCTGATGTGAATGGTAATGTGTTGATTTTGTTTAATCAAAGGAATTATTTGCGTTTTCCTGTTTTATTTTGTGGTTAATCAATGTTACTTTAAAGGGGAGTTTCGTCATTAATGTTTCTCTTCAATGGTTTATTGTGTACGATACGTTCTACAGTGTTCACATTAAATGTTGTTCGTTTACTAGAATAGAGAGTAATTACACGAATTGTGGATTAATATATACACCAAAAACCATACGACAAACATTTTGCAACCAACAGAAATACACATAACAAGTATCGAAATAATATAACACACATTTTCTAGAAACAAACATATATTATCTAGATATGAGCAATCCGCTCGTTGTTTTGATTTCTATTTTTTTTTTCATAGTTACGTTTGATTAAAATACATTACAGTTTGGTTGTAAATTTTTACCTTTAACTATATAGGCAACACAGGCAACAGAAAGGGCCTCATTTTTTATGGTTGTAATTTAAATATACTGTACACATTAAATTTAAAAACTTCATAGTATTGTGTATTATACAAAAAAATTACAGGTAAATTATGTGCAGTTCAATATTCTAAGAACAAATAATACAAATTATTTCATAAAATAAAAATAGAAGTGGCTATAATAATCAATTAAATTTGATAGGTGACTTACTTGAGATTTCTGAAAATGTTTTTCTTCTTTACAAATATTTACAGAAAAATATTTTTGGTTGCTTATGTGGCTGTTATTTATAAGGAGCCTAAAAAAATTTAAAAACATATTAAATACGGTATGTTAATGTTTTTAAACAAGCATCATTTCTATAGGGTCCTTGCCGGTGACAGCCAGGCGTCACGCTAAGGTGACGAGAAAGCCAAGCCGGTGCAGTATCACGTCCAACAGTTTGCGTACATTAAATTGTATAGACTGTTCACAGAAAGCTGAGCACTTTTTAAAACCTGCTTGAGATTTTGTTGCATGCACAATCTGTTTTCTTCCGCAATATGCAATATTAACACTGTCACCGTCCCGATCACTTTGTTCCTGCGTAGCTGAACTAAAACTCTGAAATTATTAAAAAACTAAATAATTTTAAAAAGTGTTTATTCTTACAAGAGAAATCATTTAATTTTTCACAACTGCTTTACCTAAAACTTATATTTCAAATTAAGATATGGAACTACTTTCACTCCGCTGTCACCAACTGTACAGGACGCATGCCATTCTCTGCGCCCGTTAAACTAGATACAGGTAGAGGCAGCGACAATTTTCGTAGGTTGGTTTTAAAAATGCTCACTTTATCGTGAACAGCCTTTAGGCACCGGGTTGCTCAGTAGGTGCTCCTGAGTACACTACAATCAGATACTTCTATTATTGTAAGCCTGTAGTGGGAAAAGTGAAATCTTAACTTTTCTCCATTTTCCTTTGTCGCCAGTACTTAATCAGTTGCAGCATTAAATTGGATACACCTGATTAAATAAACAAAAAAAATTATAAAATATTTTCTGAAGAAAATCTTGCTATTATTTTTATGTAGGTGTTGATGAAATGTTCAGACTGACCTGCGCATTTCCTTTGCCATTAGAGAATAGGTAGCGTCTTTGTGAAGGACAATCCTGTAAGAGTATTCATTGTTATTGTAACATAACACAAGAATAGTTGTTTTATATGTACACAATATAAACATTTTTAAGAGCAATAGATCTCTCGCAGTTATAAAATTAACACATATAACACTTGGGTTTTCCTAATATTCTCCCAATAAGAACTCGCTCTATTTAAAAACAGTAAGGTATACATCATTACATTAACTGTTAATTATCACGTTACGAGGCTTATAGTTGGCCATCAAAAGAAAAAAAATTACTGAGTTTGGACATAAGTATAGTGTATTCAACATTTGATATTCTGGTTTTACTTAGAACAGATGAATATATATATTTGGCTTAAATTGATATATATTTAACACATTTTTAACATATATAAATATATATATATTATGATCTTCCTTGGCACCTTATGACACTTAAGAGAGTTGGGTTATGAAGTATTCCTGCCGTAAAATGACAGTAAAATCAAGAAACACCCTCTGAATAAGGTTAACATCTTAACAAAATGTGTGTGTAAAAAGTATGTTATCCCGTATTGATCTACGATCTACATACGTTATAAAATAATATATTCATAAAAATTGTAGGATACATGTTGTTTACCTTAAGTGTTTTTGTATAAGTTTTTGATGTTATACTTCTTTTAGTGCGTTGAGGGTAAAAGTTTAGTGTGGAACGGAAGTTGCGCGCACACAGTGTAACGAAATTTGACAGTGAACGTGTTAGGGGTATGACCCAACGCTCATGCGTATATCATCTAGCTTTATACAAACGCAAGGTACACAACATAGCACGTGGTTATTTTTAAAACCGACAGGCAATCAGTTCATCAAATAAGAAAATTGAGAAACATTTAATTTATATAAGTAATTCATTGTGAATATCTAATATATAAAATTCTCCCGTCACAGTGTTAGTCACTGAACTCCTCCAAAACGGCTGGACAGATTTTTATGAAATTTTTTATGTATACTCGGTAGGTCTGAGAATAGATTTATATCAATTTTTTACACCCCTAAGTAATAAGGGTGGCCACCCCCAAACAATTTTATTTTATTGTTTGAACAAAATTTTTATTTTTTATTTTTTTTATGATGTGGCATAAAAAAATACATACCCTCCTAAATTTTCACTCTTCTATCACCAACCCTTATTTTTTATAGCGATATTAGTAATTTAATAAATTTTACCCTAGGTCGATAACTGATCAATTATCATCGATCATTTATCGATCTAGGTTACAATTTATTCCCACCAGGTGTCTCCCAGTGACACAGCAAAACAACGTTTGCCGGGTCAGCTAGTATATATATATATATATATATATATCTTATTAATTAATTTTACCCACATAGTGCCGTAAAAAATTTGTTAGTTACAAATTTGTATAATAAAATTTTTAAAGTGTTTTCAAGTATTTGAGGTTAATTAAACTGAAATTAACATCAAATACGCAAGATACAAAACATAGCACGTGGTTATATTTAAAACAGACAGAAAATCTGTTCATGTAATAAGAAAATTGAAAAACATTTCATTTATATAGTTTGAATTCAATTATGATATGGGACAAGATCTGAATGAATATAAGCGTGAAATGGTAACATACGAAATATAATTTAATTTAAGTCACGCCAAAGAAGTATAACTTCTAACGCGCGTACATAAGTACACGCACCCATTTTTTAAAAATCAGTTTATAAGGTTGATGGATTAACAAGTTAAATCGAAAGGTAATTGGTACATAAATGTTCCCTCGAATTAGAGATTATTATAAAAACTATAAGCAATCGTAAAATCCCAGAATTAAAGCCCCTTATAAAATAATAAAATTACTGTCATAGGCTTTACACTCGACATGTCGCAAATCAATTCAAAAGAAGACCAATATCCTGCAATAGTAAAGACTAACAAAAACTGTAGTCTAATTACAAACAAATTATAAACACTCTGTAGTTTGTGAAAAATTGCAACACCCAGAAAGAATACCCTGAATAAATCCAAACTCGTAAGATGTGTAGAATAGTGTACCAGTAATAAGTATTTACGATTGCAGAGAGATGGCGTACACGTTAGCCCAGTAGCGCCCTCTTGTGTGTGATCAGAAAGGTCCATGTTACGCCAAGCTCAGTCAGTAAAGAGCCGTCAAACAAAGTGAAATCAAGCCCCAGTGTGCCTTGTCGACATCAAAGGGCATCACGTCAGCATGTGAGTGAGTTCGAGTGGTGTAGAATGATCGGTCTCCGGGAAACGGGTTTGTCATACCGTGACATCTAGGCCCGTACAGGGCATGCTGCACGACAGTGATGCAAGTGTGGCACCAGTGGATAGAAGAGGGTTACACGCAGCGACGAGCGCGTACTGGATCACGCAATGAGACCAGAGCATGGGATGACCGCCATCTTGTCCGCATGTCCGTAAAAGACCGTACAGCCTCGTCCACAGTGTTGGCTCAATACCAGAGCACTGCAACAGGTGTGGACCTGTCTGCATCCACGGTTCGACGCCGTCTGCTGCGGGCTGGACTGGTAGCACGCATTCCATTGCGTCGGCTTCCATTGTCTAGCAACCACAAACGCCTCAGACTGCAATGGACACGTGAACGCCGTCGCTGGCGTGCTGAGTGGCAAAATGTAGTGTTTTTGGACGACTCCCGCTTCAACCTGTCCTACGGAGATGGCCACATACGTGTTAGACGGTACCGTGGTGACCTCAATCTGGCAGCCTGCGTTGTGTTAGTGGCGTAGAGGATAAACGTCGAGTGTGATGGTTTGGGGCAACATTATATACAACATGCGATCTTGACTCCTACGTATTGAAGGCAATCTAAACAGCAACCGCTATATCAGGGGAGTTTTAGAGCCCGAGGTAATGTCCCTCCTTCGAGCAACTCCACATACCATATTTCAGCTGGATAATGCCCAGTCACATGTGGCGAGGAATGTGCAAGCTTTCTTCAATGAACAATGGGTACCACTGCTTCCCTAGCCTACACGTTCGCATGACATGTTGCCCATCGAACATATCTGGGATATGGTTGGTCAGCGACTTGTTCATCACGGACCTCCAGCAACCACTGTTAATGCTTTGTGGACTCGCATACAAACCGCGTGGAGGGAGATTCCCCAGGAACATATCCAAGTCCTCTTTGATTCAATGCCACGAATTACGGACTCTGATTGCAGCACGTGTGGACTTCACACCATACTGAATTCTCAATGACAGATATCATGTACAGTCCTTTAATACTAATTAATTTTATATTGTCATGTACCTAATATGTGATATAAAGTTCATTATAATCACATGTATCCTTCTTGGTGTTACATTTTTCAAAAACGTCAGCGTGAGTATGAGATAAATGCCATCAGATTGAAAAGGAATAAAATTATACTGAGTGACATTACTCGTATATGGACTAAAAACTAAAAATGACACCTCAAAAACAAATATCAATACACTCAAAAATCAAACCTCTAGTTTTACTCGTTTTCATTCCTTCTTATCCGGCTTACCTAAAAGCACGGGGAAAATTGTTTCATCAAGTAACAAGACTATAAATGAAGCACGCCCCATTCATAAAGCGGACTGAAATGTTTCGCGTTCTAACCCAGGTAAGTTATAGAAAAATGTATTGTTTTCAGAAGTAAGTTCATGTAAGTGTTGTAAGACAACATGCGATTAGTCTATGGGACTAAAGATGGAGCGTTAAAAAGCGCCAACCGAAACAATATTCGCAAAACTTTTGTTATTCTTAAAATATTCATGAGCACATTTTTAAATTTCGCAAAGACGTTACGGAAAGAAGCAAAGGGAAGTTGGTGCAAATAACTGTGAAATAAACAGCTCAGCAAAAATGCTTGCTTCCAACTGCTAACCAGCATTTAATCAACGCTACATTTACGTTAGAGGGAGCTTGCAGAATACCTGGGATAGATGTGTTCATCCCACACAAATGTACACATGTGCTGTCTGACGTATGCAAGGAAAACGGGTAATGGCAATCGGTTTTCTAATCTACGGGAATAATGAGCATTAAAAACTTCCCGGAAAAATTTGTTACAAAGGTAAAGTAATTCACTTAAATCCACACATTACTTCACAAGTTAAAAAATTAAATTAATGACCCCGACGTGATTCGAAGACGCAACCTTCTGATCTGGAGTCAGACGCGCTACCGTTGCGCCACGGAGTCACACAATATTTGTTGTCTGTTATGGTGTAAAATAACATTTAGGTATTTCTTCAGTCAATATTTAAGAAAGTCTACTGTAAATTTTATTTATTTCAATAATTATTGAAAGCCTAATGCCCTGCGACCGGAAAATCGGTAAAATATAGGAAAGCAGGGGAATTAGGTGACCAGGTTAAATTCAGGGAAATGTCAGGGAATTTCGTGAAAATTCTAGATATTATGAAAGTGGTTCCCACGATTCTCTTTTTACTGCTTAACGCATTTATTTAACTGAATTGTTCTCCCCAAAAATAAGGTATTAGGATAATGCAATGCAATTTCTTTAGAACTAATGTTGTGTGAGACGGCCGAGGTTTTTTCTGTAACTTACTTTGTTTGGCATCTCCATAAGAATTATTTTCGCCACCGAAATTTATATATCGTAACTTAGAATGATCATAAACTGAGGGGTTTAGAACTCCTGCAGTTTAGTATTTCATTTATTCGTTAACGAAAAAGTGAACAGAGACGTTCGGTAACATGAATGTCATAGATTTATTCATAAACGAAGGTGCAACATACTAGAAATGAAGTAGGCAAGAGAGAAAATTTTTATGTGCCGTATATATACAAAACATTTTTTACTAATGGAAATGCATTTAAGAAATTTCCGTAGAAAACACACAACTTTTCCACGCCTCATAGAATACACAAACCTGCTCTAAAGTTGGCACACAAAAATAAGGAGGTGGTATGTGGAATTGATCAAAACATAAAGTCCATCCGACATCCAGAACATTAATGCAACACATTCAGCAGAAACCTGAATAAGGAGTGTAACCACACCGAATAACCACACATGCAGCAATTATGGCATGCTACCTGTCTCACAAACGCTAAATATTTCTCTGGTGTAAGGTATCACACGCTCGCTGAACTTCTTAAAGTAGACAGTCGTAGCCGGGGCTGTGATGAAGGTCAGGTGCCGTTCCATTACGTCTCACACATGCTCGATGGGGTTGAGGTCTGGAGATCTAGCGGGGCCATGGTAGCATTCTTACACCGTGTAAAGCATGCTGTGTAGCCCTAGTAGCATGTGGACGTGCGTAATAGTCCTATAATATTAGTTCCTGCAGTTCATCGAGATATGGTTGGAGTACAGGATTGACGTCACTGATGTACGAAGCGCTCTTGATGATCCCTCGAATTAATACCAGAGGTAATCGGGATATGTAGCTGGAATTACAGGTGTGGATCCAACATGGCAAGTGCGAGCACACGATTGATTGTTCCGCTCACCCGCTTGTCTAGAAACGCGAGAACGGCATTAGAATATAATGGGAAGTCTGAGGCAAAGGGATCCGGGATAGGAGCGGAGGCGTCGGCAGGCCGCCATGTTATGACATCACTTTGATCTGTGACCTTGACCATAACCCTGTGCCCGTGACCTTGAATAACCTTGAATCTAAAAAATCCCAAATAATTACAGAAACTTTAAAAAATGTATAAATAATTTCTAAAATGTATAAAAAAAATTATTTTAGAGTTTAAAAAAAGTGTTTAAAATTTACTTTAAAAATTAACATTTTCTGAGGTTCCCACAGTACCGTGTCCAGTAGATGACTGACCCTCGTCCAATCAATCACATTATCTTAACATTTCCCTTCCGTACCAATGTTTCTCATTGGTTAATTAGTCAGCAAGCCTCCACCCCCTCCCCATACTCATTCCGTCGTATGTAGACATCTTGGTTTTTCTCGTTTGTCATTTGTTTTAATTTTCAACACCTAGCAAGTGCTAGTGTATTAATGATCGATTGCACCATTAGGCGAGCTGGTGATTTAGCCACCAGGTGGCATCCATATTTTTTATGTTTTTAACGTTTAAGTGGTACTATTGGCTTCCTTCCAGCCCCCTCCAACTCCATGCCATATATATATATTGTTAATATATTTTTTAGTATCGTCCACTAGAACGCAATGGTAACTCATGTTTCAACCACCAGTGATAATTTACTCCTGTCGGAGTGCTATCCACCTGTATCCAATGGTGACGAGGTCATGTAAATTGTCATATTTAGATTTTTGTTTTCTTTTTCACATCCAGTTTTGTTATTAAAAATGATTTTTTAATACAAAAAGTTTTTTTAATAATTAAAAAACAACATATTTTTTACCCAAAATTGATTCAGTAATGTACGATATGAGTAAGCACATATGCAATGGTATATTAATTTCAATATTCGGTGTTCACTGCTCGATGTCCGCATCGTCGACCCAGGAATTGTAGCGGGCTGGGAAACCCCACCACTGGACATACGACTGTACATTATGCCGTTTCAGCACCTCCTCGACCAAGTAAACGCCAGGAAACTTAATAGGCAGGATTTACTCTGCGTAGAAACCACTATGAATGGGAACATTATTCGATTCCTCGAGAAAGTAGGTTCTCGAAGCATAGTTAACGTGCACATCGCACACGAAAAAGTTCGGGGAGCCAATTCACTGTAAATACTTTCTCGAAGATGCCTTTTTGTTGTGAGATGCGCACCAGGTCTACAACCTTGTGGGTCGCTCCTCTTCGGAATAGCATACACGGCTCGAAGCATGGAGTTCTCTTTGACGTCTTCGGGTTTCATACATGTGGTCGAGTGCACTGTAGAGTTTTGTTCGCGTACGAGTTTTGGGAGCATATCCAAACACTTGTTGCCATTTGCAGCGCAATGCTTACACATATTGTGTTTCAGAGTCCTGTCGAACCTTTCGACGATTGAAGCTTTGAGATTGCTGTATGTGCAATTATGATTTATGTTATGTTTCTTCGTCAGGGTCTTGAACTTTGGGTTGTAGAAGTTCTTGCCATGGTCGGTTTGTAGATTAGTCGGGACGCGTCCTTCGCGCACTACGTTAGCCATTGCCTAAATTACATGATGTGCAATCATCGACTTGACAGGTCTGGCATCTATGACTGAAAACATGTATTTGCAGACCTTGTTGACCCGAGCATGTGGTATCATCTGGACGGCTTGAAATAGATCGTTCATACCACATATCACGACCTTGCAGCGACGAGAGTTGCTTCTCGCAGATGCGTGCAGTTCATTGGCGATTCCCAATCGACTCATTCAATGTGGTCTCCCTCCTTTAGTTATTTGATGATTGAAATTATCTCGTTAGTGTGGGAGTAATTTCCAACACTTTGCGAAGCGAGCAGTAGTTGCAGCCTATTGACCAGCTCGTTCGAGTCGTTCCAGAATACGTAGTCGGTGTTCTTGTCGTTAATCTTCTTGAGACCTTCGCTGCTTTTCTGTGCTAGGCCACTATAGAGGTCTGCTTTAATGTCGATTTTGTAGGGATATTCCTTATAAAAACTTGTCTATGGATTGTTATCTTGGTACAGTTCATGTGTGAGTTCGAGCAAAGTCTTGTATTTCAGCAGGTCGGAATATGCAAACTCTCTAAGCCTCTTGCGAAATAGAAGTTTCTAAAAGCCCCGGGGTTTCATTTATAATGTAATCGCCTACTTGGATTATCCCATTTGGTAGAAACTCTATTTCATTAAAACCAAGGAACCTTTTATCATTACGCCTGTATACACCGCAAATCGTATCATTATTGCACAATGTGTACGATCGTAGGTAGCGACGAACTAGAGCATTGGGTTTGAAGACTCTCTTGTACGCCTTTTTCTTGTATGGCAAATACGCATCCGATCCACCATCCCAATCTCTTTGTACATTATCATGTTTATGCTACTTGATAGGCTCAGCAGTATCGTCAATTTCTGTCTTCACGACTGCGGGTGCTCCATCGCTTACCCTGAGCACTTCGAGACGGCGAGTAACCGTCTTAAAAATCTCTTCAATTATGAGATCGCGCGAAATTTTGGCTCTCTATGGAGAGCAAATTCTTCGAGCGAACCGACTTAATCGACCGATGTAAATCGCTAGCAATGTCCGACATCGCACTGAATAAAAATAGTTACTGTTGCTTTCTTTTATAGGTTTGGTTGTGGGTCTCCAGCAAAAGACTATCGGTCTTGCCCAGACGTTCACTGCAGGCATTCAATATGTCCCTGCTGTGCTTCTTAATATCAGTTTTCGTGGCGGAGCGCGAAATCGAGGTAGCGAATTTATGATCCATTGAATCTTTCAAGCCATTCAGATTATCTTTATTTTGTGCTGATACCACTTTCAATCAATCGGTAATTTGCCTTTGAACCTCGTCACATGCTCGTCCATGACCATCATATCGCGGAAGATCTCGGACTTCACACATTCCATCTTCGCCCCGAGTTCGGACAGGTAGTTGTGAAACAGTGTGATTTGTTCGGTCAACATACTGCGCAATTCCGAGATGTTGCCCTTACCTGTTTCGAGGACGAGATATTTAGTAGCAGCATTCTCGAATAATTTGGGTTCGCCAATATTTCGAATTATTCTTCTACGAGCATCGCGGTTTTCGTTTCTTGGTACGAGACAACCTCCATATTCGTCTTTGTCAAGACGCAACTTGAGGCTACTTTGACCGAATTTTGACATGCTGTAACTCGTTCGATGGTCGACGATGAACTGATCGAATCCCTGTCGGTACCACCCATTATATAGAGACCAGTCCTTAACGATCGTCAAAAATCCGTACTTGTGGTCGAGCACACGGTACACAGATGCTTAAAATCCAATAATGTAATATCCGTATTTACATCTTCGTCGTAAACACGCCGTAAATATATATCGTCCATGTGAAACAGCACCAGCATGTTTGCGTTGTCGTGGAGCAGCTGTTTTGGAATGCGCGAATATGTCTGGCCGAGGTAAACACAGTCCACATTTGTGTATCGACGCATGCTAAATAGCTCCTGAATGCATGTTTGTTTCTCGCAGGCAATGTCATCGAAAACGAACACGGAATCGGAATTGAGAAGACCTTTCACTAGGAGGCACAACTGCTAAGTTGTTACTGCAAGGGAAGTAACCCACACCATCCATAGCTTGAAGTATTCGTGCCAGTCGCTGATAATACAGTTTGCTAAAGCGATTTTGAATATAGGTACAAGTTCTCGAACCGAACGCCATTCTATTCTTCCACCAGGCTCAGTAGGGCGAATGTTTTTCTACAATTTGATTTTCCCGCGATTATGCAGCGTACTGTATTTGGAAATAGGCTTCTATGTCGTGATTCGTGGAAGATAGCTTCATCTTCAGAAGTAATGTGTATGGGCAGAGTAACATTATGCTTTATAATATTTATGTTGCCAATACTCTCTTGTGGTGTTTGTGGTGCTAATTGTAGTGCATGTGGTGCTAATTGTGGTGTATATGGTGCTGATAGTGGTGTGTGTGTGGTGCTGATAGTGGTGTGTGTGGTGCTGATAGTGGTGTGTATGGTGCTGATAGTGGTGTGTATGGTGCTGATAGTGGTGTGTGTGGTGCTGATTGTGGTGCATGTTGTGCATGTGGTGCATGTTGTGCTGTTTGTGGTGCATGTGGTGCTGATTGTGGTATGTGTGGTGCCTATTGTGGTGGGTGTGGTGCTGGCTGTGGTTGTATAGAATCAGTGCTGCACATTTTTAAATATGACTAAAGTATTCCTCCAGGTAAACTTATGTTGACAAAGTTTGCATTGGAATGATATACTGATATATGCCTGCACACACCACAAAGCTGTAAATGGTACACAGAAGCTGCAAAATAGATGCATAATTAGTAATTTGTGTCCATACCATTCAAAGTCTAGGATTAACCTGAATGAAAAATGTTTAAAAGGAGCATATTTATACTTTTTTCGCTCAGTTCACCAAGATGTCTCGAGATAGTATGACCAAGTTCGGAAAAGGTGTCACCGATATGCTGATCAACAGTCTGCCGTTCAAGCCGCCCATTTTCGGATACAATTTTTGCGATCCGGGAACGAAGATGGCTGAAAGACTGTCATGTGGCGACACAGGCATCAATGCACTGCACGAAGCGTGCAAGCAGTACGATACTGCTTACTCCCTAAAGAAGGAATTGGAAACCCGTAACCAGGCAGACAAGATACTTGCACAGAAGGGCGACGAAATTAGTAAATCATCAGACACCAGACTCGGAGAAAAATAGCTGTGTGGGGCATATCCAACGTGATGAAGGCCAAGGTGAAGATGGGCATGGGTGCAGAAAGCAAGTGGAAGGAGCAAGTGAAACGAAATCTGTGACAAGGAGAAGAAAAGCATGCAAGACCAAGAAAACATCTACCAGCGGTTTTTCCATTGCTTTTACCAGTACTCGGGGCCGTAGGGGCACCTAATTAGTACTGGACACAACAGCCGAGCCGGGTATGTACCAAGTCAGTTGTGTGAAACGTAAAATACATATAAATAACTATGAACGTTTCAGTAATTTGCGTTCTCCACCCGATCTGCGACCGTAACTAAAAGGAACGAAGCTGACTTACAACCACGAGGTGGAGTAGATGTCTAACATGTCGAACTGAAGACATTTGTGTCTTCGTTTCCTGATTATTCCGTACAAGTAATTGTATAAAATGGTTATTCATCGAAGGTAAACCATCAGTCATGTCGATAACACTTTTTTCACACTGATGCTAGGCGCGAAAGGCATCGAAAGCTGCCGTTTGGGTACGCTTATGCCCTCTAGCAGCTGCCACGGAACCTTAGTCGCATGCCTTTTCCAAGCGCTCACATTCTTCAACCCACTGGCTAGCTGTGAACATCTGACTTGACGATGCGCACCTCCAGACTGCACTTGTGATTAAGATATGGTTTCGTGGATTTCACTTTTACTTCTCATCATGTATTTTAGCTGTGCAACAACGTAGTTAAGTGGTCGTATGATATGTTAGAATAGTAATCAACCTCCGTTATGGGCAAGCGTTGTTCTACTGTTTTCTTGACTTAGTTTCGCGGTAACTGGCCTTTCCAGAGGTCTCAGCATCACCGATCACAGATTCAGAGCTTTGCAGTCCTATTCCCAGTAATACAGTTATCTGAGTACCAGTTCCTTGTACCTCCGTACTGACCAGTAGTATGGAAAGACTGCAGCTTCGCAGTCTTACCTGGTAGCTGTGACGTGATACTTGTGACTTCCGTCACGTTCACTGAAGAACAACCATGGCGCTTTCTGCTTTCGTCTCTCCACCGCACAGACAGGTATTTGTCCTAAAAAGTTGGCCAAAAGTATTTAAGTGTGTTTAAGTAATTTTTTAGATTTAATAAGTAGTTTAAACATGTATTGATATGATTTATATGCAATTTTCGTTGATACTATACAGTATCAAAGTAACTAGATGAAAGGCGTTGATAAAATAAAACAAACAAATTTAAATTGGCAAAAAAATATATATAATTCGTATAATCAAATGACATCATTCAGTGTCACAATTCTCATTATCTTCATCATCATCATTGTTTTCACCACTAATATCAAGGGAATCATTAGAAAAACTGGTATCCACTAGTAAGAATTGCATGCCTCTTTTGAAAACGCCTTCCTTTTTTTTGGCACGTTTATCTCTGTTGGAACTTATGTATGGATCGCAGCTCAAGAGCAACCATTTGAATATATCCTCATTGCACTCCTTTCTGGAGAATTTTCTGGAGAAATTGTGTCTATAAGACCGAAAATGTTTATTTCGTGCCTCAGCCGCTTCTTCGGATAGTTGACCAATCGGGGATAGCGCATGCTCAGTCACTGTTGCTCCGTGTGACAACATTTTGAGTGATGTGGGTGACATTGGGTGCCACTTATATAAAGTCACATATAATTTTGCGGTCTTACTCCTTTCACTGCTTTCGTCAAATCCCGTACTCGGCCGACCGGTTCTCGGAATNCAAATCCCGTACTCGGCCGACCGGTTCTCGGAATTGTCCAGATAGGCAGCGCTAGTGTTTCCTTTAGATATAAGTAGTTGTTTCTCCGAAAACTGCACTCTTTGTAGCTAGCAGATGTCTATTTCAGTT
The DNA here is from genome assembly GCA_002778355.1 of Clitarchus hookeri. Taxonomy (NCBI): domain Eukaryota; kingdom Metazoa; phylum Arthropoda; class Insecta; order Phasmatodea; family Phasmatidae; genus Clitarchus; species Clitarchus hookeri. The sequence goes on from NQII01006762.1 coordinate 110,541, forward strand.
TGAAGTAATGTTTAAATGATTTTAAAATATTTCGAAATAACTGCAATTTCTGTTCGGGACATTTAGTTTTTTTCCAATAATTTCTTCTCAAGAAACTCCAGTTTCTCATCAATTTTTCTATGCTCACATTGCTTTATTATATTTAACATAACTTCCCTGGTAATCTTCATTGATGGTTCACTAGGAAAATCTATAAACACACGACACAAATATTATTGAATAAATGTTATTTGAAACTAAACGTGATTTTAACTTTATTACTTGGTCAATTATTTTGGCAATTACGGAGAAAGGTCGAAATGGGCGTAATGTTTTGTTGTAGATATTAAAATAAGAATGTATGTGGAATGCGTAGAAACAAACAATATAGTTTAACTCACTTTAACTTCTCATTAAAATCATTTCGGAAACTGAAAATGTATCCGAAAATAGACTAAAAAATATTTATGTCTTTGATATATTTTTTTACGATGTATTTAAAAGAGAATTAGTTAAATTAACTATTAAAAGCAATGAACATACCTTCATCTGAAGAATCTATAGCAATTTATTTCTACATGAACACAAAACAACGCTTTCCCAACACAGAAATATTTTGAACATTCCACATACAACGGCGAGAATTCATAGAGCGACCGCACAACAGATGTATTCCGACTAAAGTGCGAGCGCAGGGTGGCCCCTTAAGCCGTGATTGACCGGCTATTGTGTAGAGGGGTAGTCCCATTGTGATTGAGTGACAAAAGACAGACTTTACTTAAAATTCGTGATGCGTACTTTTGGCCAGCTTTTTAGGCCATCTCAATTTCATTTTAATTTTGTTTGAACCCACAGTTTGTAAACTTCCCGCAGTTTGTGAATTTCCTTCAATTTGTAAACTTTCGAAATTTAAAAAAATTCAAAGCAGTTCATCATCCAATCAAAGTTTTACCTGTCTTACTAAAATATTTTATGTTTACCTAAAGATAAATATCCTGGCATATAAATACGCAAATACAAAAAGCATAATTTGTAAGGGGTCGCATTTCCTCTGCTATTATACACGTTTTCATCATATTATACATATTCGCATACTTATGACAGCAATAGATATGCTTACTGTGTTTTATTTGAAATAATAAAAAATTTTAATATCCTTACTACTCATGGAATAATTTACTTTACTCCCATCTGGATAATATACAGATTATTCACAGCACCTGTGTGGCCTTTTTTTTTTTGGAAACAACACTGGGGGTTCGCAAAAAAAATTGCGATAACTATACCCTATATGAATCATCGATTGGCAGTTATTCCATTCCCTCAAACATACCTGTGGTAGGGATATGGGGGTGAGATTTGAAATTTCAAATTAGAAAAGGGGTCGAATATGGCATCGTTCGATAGATCTTTTAAAAGGAAACAACTTTTAATAAGACAGTTGTTTTCTGATATGCATAATTTACGCACAATAAAATAAATCATGTAAGCATATGGTTTGGATGTGCGTAGTTTATGTACAATGAAAATGAACGAAAACTATTGTTATTCTTACTACAACAAAAAGGAAATCAACGAAACATGTGGTTTTTCTGGCGTACATGCCTAGTTTACGTACAATTAAAAACCGTCGGGTGTACTGTAAATACCGGTATGGTGCGAGAGAACTACTGTGAAATGGGAACTGGGAACACTTAGTTGAACACATCAGACTTCATAAGTGTTTGAAATGTCGACCGTCCTGTATCAGACACGACTCAGCTCTCCTTATGATCGTGGTTGCTCGGTGGACCTCAGCACAGCTGAGTGATCCACATGCTGCTCTTATTCTGTCCTTCATGTCTTTCCTCGTTGTTGGACTGACACAGTAGACAATGTCTTTAATCCCCCCCCCCCCNCCCCCCCCAGAAAAATGAGTCATTTGGGGACAAGTCTGGAGAATGTGGTGGCCAAGTTACAGGAACAATTCGTCCAATCCACATTTTGGGGAATAACATGTCAGCAACTAGCCAAGCTCTGCGTGGAAAGTGAGCAGGTCAGCCATCGTGTTGAAGGCACAGTGTTAATCACAGAGCGAGAGGGACATCTTATGTCTGTTGATACAAAATATTCTCTTCGAAGTCTGCGTAAACTGCACCATTCAATTACGCTTCAAACAAATATGGTCCTACGACATGATGTCCGAGAATGCCACACCAAGTATTAAGGATCCACACATGCTGGTTATCCACTTGACGGAGCCAAAGTGGGTTTACTGCAGATCATCAATGGGCATTATGTATGTTAACGTCACCATTACTCTTGAATATGTCCTCATCAGTCCACAAAATTCTGCAATGGAATGCATTGTCTTTGCTCAGGTGCAATTTCAGAAATCAATGCGCTTAAGAAAGGTATTATTCCCAAGTTCTTGGTGCATCTGCACATGGTACGGATGTAAATGATTATACGCGAGGATTCTCCGCACTGTATTCTGAGATAATCCTGAGTCGCGGGCAATCCTCCGTGTAGAGTCATGAGGATGAACTGTCATGGTAGCAAGTACATCAACAGCCCTCTCATACCTCACAGGTCGTCTTATGCAACGACGTTTGTTGCGTGTCAGTTGCACTAACCCGGTTGTGCGCACGCGACATGCACGACGGTGGAAGACATTGTACGAGTGATGGAAGCGCTGTAGGTATCTCTCTGCGTACAAACCGGCAGAATCTCTGCAGTACCGACGACATTCTCCTTGTATCATCAGCATGTAAAATGCTTCTTCGTTTGTAAACGGCATTCCATTCAGAAAGTAACACCACAGACAGACGATGTCTGACACTGAAACAACAAACACAATTAATGGTTGCAATGTAAACAGAATGACCATCTTAATGAACGCACTTTCGAATGTCAGTTAACTTGCACGCAAAACCTGCAGTTCCTGTACGTGGTAGATGGCGTATCTGCCTGCTGCGTAATGCTGCATTATTCTCCGCGTTTGCTCGGAAACAGCCTAATACCCACTGCACGAAGGCGTATCTGCCTGCTGCGTAATGCTGCATTATTCTCCGCGTTTGCTCGGAAACAGCCTAATACCCACTGCACGAGTCCGTGCAGTAAGGCACACAGGTCACTGCTAGTATTAAATCGAGCCTCACACCCCAACCGGAAATACTGCAATGGCGCACATTGTGTATCTAACGGGCACAGTTTACGTACAACCATTGATTAGTGGATAATCACACCTGTTATTATACTTTTTCCGAACAAAAGCGGAGAATAAGGCAGCACTAAGCAGCAATCAGAAAAGCCATCTACCACTTACAGGAACTGCAGGTTTTGCATGCAAGTTAACTGCCGACCGAAAGTTTGTTCATCAAGACAGTCATTCGTGTAACATTGCATGAAAGACAGAATCAGAGCAGCATGTGGATCTATCATCAGTGCTGAGGTCCGCCAAGCAACCGCGAATGTAAGATGGAGAGCAATGTCGTGTCTGATACAGGATTATTGACATTTAGAACACTTATGAAGAGTGCTGTGTGCGAATAAGTTTTTCGCAGATCCCAGTTCATGGTAGTTCTCTCACACCATACCGGTTTTTACAGTACACCTGACGTCCTTCAGATTGTACGTAAACTATATATGTACGCCAGAAAAAACCTGTTCTGTTGATTTTCTTTTGATTGTAGTAAAAGAAAAATACGTTTGCGGTAAATTGCCATTGTGCGTAAACTGCGCACGTCACAAACATGATTTATTTTATTGTGCGTAAACTATACACGCCAGAAAGAAGTGTCTAAGTAAATGTTGTTTCCATTTAAACGATCTTATCCAACGATACCTTATACAACCCACATTCCAATTCTCAATGTTTAGGGAATAGGATTACTACCAATCGATACTTCATATAGGGTATAGCAATGAAAATTTTTTCGCCAACCCTCGGTGTCGTGTTGTTTCCGAGAACAAGGGGTGGTACGAGTGCTGTGAATCATCCTATATAATTATCAATCACATTGTTCTCATTATTCATTAATTATCCAGTACACACATTTTTTGAATACTTTATTTCTTTTTGGTAGCAGTAATTATGGCAGCAGTTTACTAAACAAAGCAAGAACGCAATAATTCTGGTAGCTGCGAGCGTGGTTGTAATCCACACAGCCTCAGTAATTGTGCTATTTGATCATACGTTATTATTTTAACCACGAATAAATTTCACGAGTAGAATTCACAAATGTGGGTGGACAAAATATGTACCTATGGCATCGAAACAGGTAACATATTTTACCTTTTATTTTTAATCATTGTGTTATCATGTGTTGTTTTGGTTTCGAATTTTTCCGCGTCGCGTTTCTTCATTCTCTGTTACTTGCTTAACGTNGGCGTATCTGCCTGCTGCGTAATGCTGCATTATTCTCCGCGTTTGCTCGGAAACAGCCTAATACCCACTGCACGAATCCGTGCAGTAAGGCACACAGGTCACTGCTAGTATTAAATCGAGCCTCACACCCCAACCGGAAATACCGCAATGGCGCACATTGTGTATCTAACGGGCACAGTTTACGTACAACCAATGATTAGTGGATAATCACACCTGTTATTATACTTTTTCCGAACAAAAGCGGAGAATAAGGCAGCACTAAGCAGCAAGGAGAAAAGCCATCTACCACTTACAGGAACTGCAGGTTTTGCATGCAAGTTAACTGCCGACCGAACGTTTGTTCATCAAGACAGTCATTCGTGTAACATTGCATGAAAGACAGAATCATAGCAGCATGTGGATCTATCATCAGTGCTGAGGTCCGCCAAGCAACCGCGAATGTAAGATGGAGAGCAATGTCGTGTCTGATACAGGATTATTGACATTTAGAACACTTATGAAGAGTGCTGTGTGCGAATAAGTTTTTCGCAGATCCCAGTTCATGGTAGTTCGCTCACACCATACCGGTTTTTACAGTACACCTGACGTCCTTTAGATTGTACGTAAACTATATATGTACGCCAGAAAAAACATGTTCCGTTGATTTTATTTTGATTGTAGTAAAAGAAAAATACGTTTGCGGTAAATTGCCATTGTGCGTAAACTGCGCACGTCACAAACATGATTTACTTTATTGTGCGTAAACTATACACGCCAGAAAGAAGGGTCTTAGTAAATGTTGTTTCCATTTAAACGATCTTATCCAACGATACCTTATACAACCCACATTCCAATTTGCAATGTTTAGGGAATAGGATTACTACCAATCGATACTTCATATAGGGTATAGCAATGAAAATTTTTTCGCCAACCCTCGGTGTCGTGTTGTTTCCGAGAACAAGGGGTGGTACGAGTGCTGTGAATCACCCTATATAATTATCAATCACATTGTTCTCGTTATTCATTAATTATCCAGTACACACATTTTTTGAATACTTTATTTCTTTTTGGTAGCAGTAATTATGGCAGCAGTTTACTAAACAAAGCAAGAACGCAATAATTCTGGTAGCTGCGAGCGTGGTTGTAATCCACACAGCCTCAGTAATTGTGCTATTTGATCATACGTTATTATTTTAACCACGAATAAATTTCACGAGTAGAATTCACAAATGTGGGTTGAAAAAATATGTACCTATGGCATCGAAACAGGTCACATATTTTACGTTTTATTTTTTAATCTTTGTGTTATCATGTGTTGTTTTGGTTTCGAATTTTTCCGCGTCGCGTTTCTTCATTCTCTGTTACTTGCTTAACGTCCTGCGCGAACATCTTGGCTAAGTGTGACGTGCTGTGTTTATAACTTTCGCATGTCTTCTCTTTTTCTACCCGTTCTTCCAAATGTTTAGTCATAATATTTCATAAAAATATAACTAGGGCGTTTCTCACAAATATGTTATTAGTTAATAATACACAGGATGAGTACAAAAGAATACCCCAAAGTTGAAGGTCTACAACATCAAAAACCAAACATCCTACAACCTTGATTGACCAATAAAATGAACCGTGTAACCATTAAGTTTGTTCACCATACATTCATAAATGTTCAATGTGACCACCACGAGCGGCCAGAACGACATCTACGCGATAATCAAACTCGTGCCACGCTCTTGTCAGCATGTCCGGTGTTGCGGTTTGGATGGCGTTCGTAACGCTCCGCTATGCTATCCTGCGTGGCCGTTTGCCGCTGTGTCAATTCATCTCGCAACTGCATAATTAAGGTAGCCACTTGCATAAGCTGCGNGGCCAGAACGACATCTACGCGATAATCAAACTCGTGCCACGCTCTTGTCAGCATGTCCGGTGTTGCGGTTTGGATGACGTTCGTAACGCTCCGCTATGCTATCCTGCGTGGCCGTTTGCCGCTGTGTCAATTCATCTCGCAACTGCATAATTAAGGTAGCCACTTGCATAAGCTGCGCCTGGTTGCTGGATTCGGATTGAGACGTGGGTAAGACGGGTATAGCTTCCGTGCTAGACGCGGCAGCAACGATCCCTGTGCGCTCGTGCGCCGGCTGAACCTGCTCTACTCGATCCTCTGTATTCCCTGTCATTGCGTTTGCAGTTTCCGGCTGTGAATACATGCTAGTGACTGTATACTCGAATGCCTTATAATCAATTGGAGTGGTTTCCCTGAGAAAATAGGGCGTTCTGTTACCCCTGTTCATAGGCTAAAATTAAGCATGTCAAATAACTAACTATACTTGGTTTCCCGACTTTTTTTTTGTTTTCATTACTTAGAGTTTTGTTTTTTTAGGCCCCGCGTTTTATGCCACTGAGTTATATATTACCTATAATAATGCAACTGGCGGTGTTAGCAATAATATTACAAAAAAATGTGAATGATAATTACTTTCGATTTAGCTGGCACTGCAACTTATGGTGTGTGAGATGGAGAACACATGCAGTAACTTACCCTTGTAACATAGGATTTTGGTACACTGGAAGATACGTACCACTTCCATTACGACACATAAACGAAACACTTGAAAATAGGAACAATAAAATAACAGCAAAACTACACAAACAACAAAGCAATGGTAAAGCTTGGAGTTTTAATTTCAGGTTACATTCTCAGGCTGTTATCTCAAAATCTATTATCAGGATTTAGTAGTTGAGAAAATTCAATTAATGCAGCGTATTAATTTCAAATTGCGTAAAGCAATAATATTAATAATAAAAGTAAATGAATTTGGAAGCTGGTGGTTAAGTGTTATTAAACAGTGCAAACAATTTTAATTGATCCGTCTCAAAGTTAAGTTCACTTTTAAAATACCACACAAAGGCCACTTTAAATTTGCCCTGCCTTAGTCCAGTTAATAAGGTAAAGTCACAAATAAATTGTTCTGTTATTGATGTGTAAGTTAAGTTAAAGAAGTATTAGACAGTAGACATAATAGCGGGGTTATCTGACACTGTTTTACCTCAGGTATTTTTGCGTATTAAAACCTGCATGTTACCTATACTAATGCCGAAAAATACATTAGCCGTCTTCTTTTGCATTCCTGCGCACGCGGTCAGCCGTAATTGAACAAATTATCATTCGTTACAACGTCTATACAGTCAATTCACTTATTTTTATAAGTTTTTCAGTAATCTGGTTCCCTGGCTGACCATCTTGACGTGGTTTAATAACAACATGTCACCCAAGTTCGTTCTCAATCATAAATTGTCACAGCGAAAGTTCCAAACTTAAAATTACACGAGAAATATAGGGCTTAACCCAAGGCACATTCAAATAACTTTCCGTGCTGTTTACGTCATGCTAAACTGCCAACTTAACAAAAACCTAAACATATCTGGAGTTAACAAAAACTCTCAAAATATATAAATATACGCCACTTTAAAAAATTACATTTAAAATAAAACAATTATTATACAGAATAAAATTATCTATTTAAAAACAAAAATAATTATGCTGACAAAAATATATCTGTTACCAACATTATTCATGTAGTGATATACTATAAACATCTGTAACTGCCAACATAACTGTACCACAGATTAATAAACAACACGTCACAACCAGCTGCTGGAAATAATTTTTCCATTCACCCGTTCACAATTAAGTGATAAAACCACTATTTCTATAAGCAATAACTACAGCATTGATCAGTATCACCAGGATACACTACATTATTTCATCTCCGCCAGACTTTTAGTGAACATTCGATTGGAATGGTTGAATTGTTTACAAGAACACTCTGAACCTCTTGCCCATTATATTAAAGAAATAAAAGAAGTTGCAATGGTTTTGCGATTATGTGTTTCTGAGGCTGATATAGTCTCTACCATCTTCGATGGGTTAAATCCCGTACAGTACCCACGCGCTATTTTCACATCCAGACCACAGACGTTTGCTGACTTGCACCATTTTTGCATTAATTTCACCAATGTTGCGTTTGCAGACCAATCCTGAGGTAAATCTCACCACAATTTCATAAGTCAATCCACATCATTTTTAAAATCAGAACATCACAGTACTTCGAAAGTTTCTGAACTATCCCAAAGTGATTAAAAATAATGAAATTTATTCCTAAGGACCAGAGAAAAGATAGTAAAACATGTGATTTTTGTAAAAAAGGCTTGTTAACTTTATGTCTGAGTGCATAATTTTTGCAGCAAAGGAGAAGAAATAATCTGAACAAAAAACGCGCACGGTGGTGGTCTAAACTTGGGAAGTCTGGGCCACCTAAACAGAACCATTTTTATAAAAATAAACCTTTTCCAAGGAAACCAATTTGGTCACTCCTGTCAAACAAGTTGACACATCATGTTTTGTGAATAGTGCTTTTATGGTTGATGACTTAGGGAACATATAGAGTTGTTGTTGCGAGAGAAAATGTAGAAAATGTAAGAAAAGTGTTTATCTAAGGAAAAGAAATCGTCACAACATTGTGCCTTTAACAAAATAATTTCTTCCATATCTTAACACACAAATTTGTTCCTTACATATCAATGGACTTGTCGACACAGGTTCAGTTCGTAGTCTCATGTCAGGATCTGTTTTTAGACAATTAAAGGAAAACGTTTTCATTAAGAGTACTGAGTCAATAAATTTACACTGTGTTACAGCTTCAGACCAGCCATTGCAAATACAACTAGTAAGTTTATTGAACATCACAATTGATTTGTTTACATGGATTTTCCCATTTATCGTGTGCGATGATCTGGTGACAGATTTTATTTTAGAAGCAGCTTTCGTTCATAAGACACACGTGCTTATTGATCTTAAAGCAAGATTTATCATGTTTAGATTTAATTACAAGGTGATAATTCCATTTTCTGATTCACAATCACGAACTGGGAAGAAGTAAAAGTATGAAAAGTCGCAAGTAATCACAATTCTACTGATTTGAATCATCTAGATAGTGTAAAAAAACAAGCAATTAAGAATCTATGTGCAGATTTTCCAGATCTTCTGACACCAGTTCTAGGATGCACAAATTTGATTGAATACGAGGTTAAACTCCTTGACAAAAAACCTGTGAAACGTCATCCCTACGATTTGGTACCACCAATAATGAAAAAATTATGCGAGACAAAATTTAGGATCTTTTGGACACTTCAGGACCCTCCAAATAATCTTTCAGTGCACCTGCCTTTCTAGAACCAAAAGTCAATGATCATCGTTTGGTTATTGATTTCCGCCATTTGAACAAACAAATTGACATTGCAAATGTTCCACTTCCAAATTTGAATTATGGTTTCCATAATTTTAGTAAAGCCAAGTATTTTAGTATTTTCGACTAAAATTCATTTTATCATCAAATCTCACTCACCAAGGATTCAAAATATGTTCCCGGTTTTTACATTCCATGGAACCTGTACCAGTGCACTGTTGCGCCATTCGGCCTTGCTAACCAAGCTCTTTCATGGTTACTTGCTCATACAAAGTAACTCGCAAAATTAGGTCGTTCGATAGTCAAATGTCATCATTTAAATTCAAAATCCAACATATTCGCGGAACCCAGAACATAGTGGCTGATGCGTTGTCACACATGTTTGAAAATTATCCACAGGAAATTTGTTCAGAACCTGAACCTAATCGTTGCAGCGCACTGCTGACCGATTGCACTTAGGCATTTAAAGATATTAAAACTCATAAAAAATACGGTCCTTTCATTTGTGAGAGTAAGAATCAAATTCAAATAGGTACTGCACCTTAGCAACATAAGGTATCCATAGGCGTTTTGCATTGAAAACCCCGTTTCGCCAAATATCATAAAATTGTCTTACCTCATAATCTTCGTAATATGGTTTTTTAATATTTTCATTCATCTTAATTAGGAGCTAATTTGGGTACTTAAAAAACCATTAATACCATTAGGCATATGCTGTTTGGAAATATATGTATCAGGACATTTTAGAAAGAGTGAAAATTTGTAATCTCTGTGCTTTGAACAAACCTGCGCAAGATACAAAACTTGTTTTACTTCATCTGACATTACGGAGTGACCTTTACAGAAGATTTTCATTGTTTTAGTTGGCTCATTTCCCTGCTCTAAATCAGGGAATAACATGTTATTGGTGTGCAAAGATGCATTTACCCAATTTCTTTGGCTCATTCCGCTATACAAAGAAAAACTTCAGAGACATGAATCTTTGCTCTAAAGAACTCCATTTACAGAATTTCTGGAATTACATCAGTGATTGTATCAGAGAATGGTCAACATTTTAAGCCTAAGGTTTTCAAAAACCTGTGTTTCACTCACGGTATCCAACATATCACCGCCACACCTTGTTATCCACAGCCGTTACATGCGGAGCGCTTCAACAGGAATCTCCGTTCAGCACTATTGCTTTTCATGCGGACAGCTGGAATAGGTGGGATCATTACCTTGAATAGTTGCAATTGGCATTTAATTATGCTCGCCATGAGACACACAAAACATCCTCTTTCCAACTTATGTTCACCTACAAACCAAACACTCCACTTCCTGATCCGAAGGACATCAAGGAGATCTGAAAAAAGGGCTTGTGAGAATTTAAAGTTGTCACATGGCAAATCAAAAAGAAGATACGATACTGATCATAGACAGAACTACTTTAAAGTAGGATATTTCATATTTTGCCGAGCACACACATTGAGAAAAGCGATCGGCAAGAGAGCTGCTAAACTCGCCTACAGGTGGAAAGGTCGTTACCAAATTCAAAGGTTTCTTACACCAGTTAAGATTATAATTTGCGACCCAGTTAACGGAAAATTCGTGGGTTGAGCCTACATCTCCCAGTTAAAGAAATCCTCACCTAACCTAAAATAGGTTATTCAGCCCCAAACAATTGTGTATTGTCACTTAGGTGGTCATGTGGACTTATCACCCACCTGGCTAGTGACATGCACTTCTTACAGCTGCAGCTCACTAAGCTAACTACACATACTAAGCTAACTACGCTCACAAAGCTCATTAACCTATTTAATCTAAACTAAGCTAAGTAAAACAAAATTAAGCAAATCAATGCTACTTTAAGGAGCATAGTGGTTCATCAAAAAACTTGGTAATTTTTCATAAGCAGTTTTAATATAAGTTTAATCTTAAGAGTGCACTCGTCTTTATTTTCATGCTCGTCATGTTTGTTGGTTTTTATGGGTACATACCCAATTTAATGGTAAGACTGTATAGTGTTATATATGTATATACACTGATTTAAAATGATTAGCTACAGTCTTATTTCTTTTTCATTCTTCTTGTGTTTATTTATAATGCTTTTGAACTTTTTTACTAATAAGTTTGAACAGTCTAACATGAAATTCAACATGACCAGTACCTTGTGTTACAAATCTTGTTTTCAACAGTATGTATGGAAAGTAACACCCTAGCATCTGCTTTCAGTTTAGTTTTTCAATTATTCATGGTCAAGGACTTATTTCTACTAAATGGCATGGGTGATTTTGATTATTTGACATTATTTTACTTGTCTAATATAAAGTGTTGTTAAAACAGCAAATACATATACTGTTGTAACATTTAAATAAAAAATGGTTTTTTTTCTAATTCTTATGTTTAATGTTGAAGAAATTCAAAATATTATCTTAATTTAATTTGGAGATATAATTTTAATTCAATAAGATATGATTAATTATAACAGAGATAATTAGCTCAGTGAATGGCATTCATTTTAACTTATTAAGGGCCTTCTTTCATTCACATTTTCTCGGCCTCGCACCCTCACGAAATATGCTTCAGTTAAGTTCTCAATGCATTTCTGGGCAGTTTAACTGCATAAACAGTTTTTTACAGAATGTGTATTTTAATACGCCACATACTTCTCGTACCGTAGCTTCCGGCTGCAACCCTTTTTTTGCAGTGTCCTTCAAGTGTCGTAGTTTTTTATCTAGCATCATTTCTTTTGCTGTTACTAGGAGCGAAAGGCATCGAAAGCTGCAGTTTGGGTACGCTTATGCCATCTAGTGGCAGCCATGGAACCTTAGCCATGTGCCTTTTCCGAGACCTCACTGCATATCGACCGCGCATTCTTCATCCCACTGGCTTACTGTGAACATCTGACTTGAAGACACGCAAATCCCGATTACACTTGTGATCAGGATTAAGATTCGTAAATTTCATTTTTACTTCTCACCATGTAGTTTAGCTGTGCAGCAACGTAGTTAAGTGCTCGTATGCTATTTTAGTGTAGTTTTCAAACTCCGTTATGGGTAAGTGTTATTATATCTACTCTTTCTTCGCCCAGTTTCGCGGTAACGGTTTTTTTTTGTTAATCCGTGCTTGACCTTTCCAGAAGTCACAGCATCACCGATCGCAGTTTCGGAGCATTGCAGTCTCATTCGCAGTATTACAGTTTGATGCTACCAGGACACCTAAGTTATACAGGATGGTAGCTAGTAGGTTATACAGTCAAATTACTTTGGAGCAGACTAAGGGGACCGGTGGTTGTTGCGTTAGGAGTAAAAAAATATCCTCGTATTCTCAGTTATTTAACACACCAGTAATTTATCTGTCTGAAGGTATCATAGGTATTTACACACACTGGCGAGACTGAGCCCCCCTGCAGGTCGTAGGCCTAAAGGGTTGGTGGGCTGAATACTATGCGTCGGGGAAGGTTGTTGAAGGGAGACATTTCTCTACTTACCTGTGACTGCGGCTTTTGGTGAGTTGTCTTCGTTGGTAGCTGAGGCATGGCGAGTGGGGTGGCCCATTGTCAGGCCCTTGGACTGTCTCTCGTTGGCGTGCTGTACTCATCTGGCTTCATCCTGCGGCTTTGACTGACTCTCTCGGAAGTCCGGGATGGGTTTCCTGGGACTTGTTCTTCCTCGGCGACCTTGGCTGGCATTACTCGTAGGAGAGCGCTTCTCCTCTGCTGCGGCGACGTCCGCAACGGTCTGGCTCGGGGTTTTGACTCCCCCACCTCGGAAACTGCCACTATGTTTTCGGTAATGAACTCATAAGTTCTCAACACTTCTACTGGGTTTGTCTCGGGAATTTACACATGAAGTTTCAGCTGTTCCTGGTTTCTCTCTCCAGTGACATCACTATTGACTTACTGACTGACTGACTGCTTGCCTCGTCGCCATCCGGTGCACGACTATGATGGCGCCTCTCGGTCTGGGGCTGCCACTCGTTTCTGGGAATTTACTCATATTCTCAGCACTGCTCTTGTCACATGAGCGATTACTCTCGTTTCGGCGGAACACCTAACCTGTCTCGCGGCTGTACCACCGAACAACTCCCGTCTCGGCTGGCGATAATTGACTCGGCCGGGATCCGAACTGGCCTCGTGATATGACTGCCTCTCACACTAACTGCCTTCTTTTCCTCGCATCGCAGCTACCGAACAACTCGGCTGAACAACTGACTGTCAACAATTGCTCGTGAACTGATCACTACTGCTCCCCTTCCTTGGCTGCGCCTGAATTTAACCTGTCTCCCGCTATATTCACGCTAGCTGTCAGAAGTTTCTCGAGAGAGAAATCGGGAAATCCCCTGTATACCTTGTGCGTTTTTTGTGTAGGATTTCGTGTCTCGTCAGCTGCTTGGGCGCTCCAACTAAGGTGGAGGGAGGGTGTGGCATGACATTTCGGGGATTCCTGGGAGCTGTTTCTGCATTAAGTCTCGGCAGGAGTTCCCTTGATTCCTTCGTCGAGGACTTATATCAGCTATTTATAGGGACTTACCCAGTTTATTTCAACTTCGGCACATCCCTGTGTGCCCTTATACGTCGGGGTATCCCCGACAGTGTTTCCCCGGAAGTTTCGTTGTCACCTGCCTGCCCTGGCTGGCTGACTGCCTGCCCAGGACAGCTATAGCAGGGTGTGAAAACAGTGCAATGCCTATCCCCTGTACCCGTCACATGTCAAGTTATCTCAGTACTAGTTCCCGTACCTCTGTACTGACCGTAAGTATGGGAAGACTGCAGGCAGCTTCGCAGTCTAACCTGGTAACTGTGATGGGGTACTAGTGATTCACGTCATGTTCACTGAAGAACGGTCATGGCGCTTTCTGCTTTCGACTCTCCGCCGGTCATCTCCACTTCATTTTCTTTTTTACTGAACCCACAATCTGTGAACTTCCCACAGTTTGTTTACTTCCCACAGTTTGTGAACTTCCCACAGTTTGTAAATTTTCAACAGTTTGTAAACTTTCAAATTAAAAAAAAAATTAAAATCCATTCATCATCTAAGCAAAGTTATAACTGACTTACAAAAATATTGTATGTTTAGTAAAAGATTAATGTCCTGGCCTTTAAATACGGATATGCAATAAGTATTATTTGTAAGAGGCCCAATTCCACTGCTATTATACATGTCTTCATCATGTCATTTATATTCACTTTGTTATGCCAGCAAAATATTTAAATATTTAATGTTTTTATTTAGAATTATCTTGGAATTATTTAATTTTCTCCTCTCTAGATCATATATAACTATTATTCATAATGTTCTCGTTATTTATTAATTACTGTTGGCCTTTTGTATCCTGTACGAATATTTTATAAATACTTTACTTCTTTTTGTTAGCAGGTAACTAAACAAAGCAAGGCCACAGTATTCAATCAGGAGAGTCATTTTACTGATTTTGAGTTAATGAGTTGTTATGTACTGGTGAATCAGTGTAATGCACAGAGGTTTTACTGCAAGGTCAGTGTAATGCTCAAGGAATCAGAGAAATCATTGTTTGATCAGTGAGTCCCAGCAACTAAAATTAGGATTAGAATTTTTTTTTTCATTTAGGCGCAAGAGATTGAACAGATATGCGGTCAAATTCTCTCATTTGGAGAAGTTTTAACTGTTTTGAATTTATAGGGCTGTTTTTCTGGAAATTTACATGTATCTTTATCCACGTTTGCTGGACATTCTTAAGAGGAGGATGCAGTTCTCATATTTAATTTTTCCTTCAATTACTTATTTGTAGAGCTTTCTCCCGGAGTAAAGACAATTGATGACAAGAAAGGGTAAAACGTTTACAGCTCTCTCGTCTGAAGAGGAAAAATAATTTCTAATGCTTATTAAATCACCTTTTCCTCCGTTCACAGCATTTTTATTGTAAGGCTGATACACTAAAATTTCGTTGTTTCCCAGCAACACAAGCTAGCAGGCATTTTGAAAGAAGGTTTGTTATTGCGTATGCATGGCTATATTGCTAACCAATGTTACAGTGCTAAGTCTTTCTCGTGACCATTATTATCTTATGAACTCTTACGACAAGCACAACATTGTTTTCCCTTGCTCACGGAGCTAACATTTACTGTATTTCATCTTCTACTATTTGTAAATATTGATTCTCCCTTTTTACTAATAAGCGTTCAACTTATGGCAACGAGCTTTTTACAGTAACCAGTAACTGTGTCTCCTGACTAGGTTGCAATTTGGTACAGTTGAGCTGAGTAGTGTTGATTCCCTCTTAGCAGCGCGGTCTTAAGCGCCGGTGGAGATGAAGGAAGTTTAAGGTGGGATAACGTCGAAATGCATGGACAGGGGAAACGGGGATTACACCAAGAAAACCCGCTGGTCAAGAGCAATGTCCACCACGTTTCCCACGTAAGAAAATCCTGGTTCGTCTTGGTGGAAGGAGAGTGGTCTGACCACAATACCACCACGACACCGGAATTTAATACACATTTTGAAACTTATTGCCATGAGTGTGGTACTGTCACATTAACGTACTCATATTGGTGAGTGCAGGATTTTATATGCCCACATATTTGACTTACACTGAAAATAAAAAAACCTTATTCAATAAAATTTTAACACGTGCAGAAGTGTGTTGTATGAAAAAGACGTCGTTTAATGTAGTTCGTAAGTTTTCACTTTATGTGACAACAGAGCTCTCACAAAAACATGTGAAAATAATACACAAATCTATGCACCGGATCTTTTTGAAAAGATAGCACTTAGATAATTTCGTATATTGGACTTACCTCGGTTATCTGGAAATACGCACGCATTTGCGCTAACTATCTCGCCAAAATACATTCAATGAACGAGTAAATGTTTCTATTCCATAAGACTCCACTGCGTAACGTTAGCACGTTTGACTGAAGATGTCACCAAATTCGTGTTTTCATTTTAAGTTGGTTATCAAAACGCTAGGATTTTATGTTTGGATGTTTTAAGAGTTTTGTAAAACATTGAAGTTCTCGAAGTATTACAAAATTTTATTGATATGTCTACAACATTTTTACAGCTTTTATAGATATAAGTAAAAATTAGTACGCGTATTATAAAATAATATGCAGTAATAAAAGTAAGTTTTTAACAAAATTTTGACGTTCATAAGATTTAATGATTCAATTTTTAAACCATGTCATTTGAATAATTATTGAAACAGATTAAGGAACATTGAGAAGTTCTAAATTTCTGTTTGTGTTTGTATTGCAATATAATTGAGAAAATTTTTTTAATGTGCACATGAAATAATAAAACCATTAATGTTCTTAACACGTTAATGAAAACGCAGAAACTAGAAGTACAAAATTAATGGTCTCGTTTTGAAGATTAAATGTTTCTCCATTGATTCATATTTTTTTAAAGTATAATGCAAATAACACATAACACCTAAATGAAACATGGGAATTGTGTAACAAATTACAAAATGCGTTTTTAACCCTCTTGCTATATGCACACAACATTAAGAGAAATATGCTTCACAGACCATCAATATGTGAATCATATTTGAATTTATACTGGCTTGTTTAAAAATAATTAATTCCTTTTTACAGTGCAGTTGATGAGAATGGTATACTTATTACAGACCACGTACCACTGTATCTTTACACATATATTATTTTCAATTAGATGACTTTCCGATTGTGTTTCTCTTGAGAATACTCTGATATAGACAAAACACCGTTGTTGTTTGTATATTTCGCTGTGTTTCATTCATCTAAACCCATTGCTCATCAGCTGTTCTGTTGTTCCAGCATGTAAAGATATATGACCTTTAAATAAATGTTCTTAATACTTATCATTATCATCAGTAGAAATATTTAAAAAAAAAAAAATTGTTATATTCCTCATTGTAACCGAAAGAGCAGGACAAATTTGTTTATGTTATCCCACGTCATATACGTAGTCATTTAAATATAACAAGCG
This sequence comes from Clitarchus hookeri, assembly GCA_002778355.1. NCBI lineage: Eukaryota > Metazoa > Arthropoda > Insecta > Phasmatodea > Phasmatidae > Clitarchus > Clitarchus hookeri. The sequence continues at coordinate 128,036 of NQII01006762.1, forward strand.
GCCCCAATAAATAATAAATTCCACATAAACTCTATGTATATGGTTGACCCCGACGTGATTTGGGCACGCAACCTTCTGATCTGAAGTCAGACGCGTTACCGCTTTTTTTATAAGTTGACTTTGTTGACTTCATTGACGGATACAATTGCCGTTGTACATAGTACGCGTGGCGTTTGACGTTTGACAGTGTTTGTGTGTTTGGCCGTGTGACGTGCTCAAGTAGACCGACTTGTTTACAAATTCACAGTACACACATGCGCGACATGCGAACCGAAAATCTGCCGCGGAGGAACCAGGGTGCGAAAGCCCCGACCCTCCGACTACGCTTTGAGGGTAGAGCTGGTTGCATCACAGTGTTACCTGGCGAGATCAGCCTCAATAGTGGAGATTTCATACGTTTACGAAAGTATTATTACACTTTTTAGTATTGTGGGAATGACACATTATTTGAATGATATATGGCTAATTATACATAATAGGTTTTTTTTAATAACAAATAATTCCTGGAAAATAGTATAAATCTAAATTGGTTATCACACAGAACAACAACTTACTAAAGGCATCACGAAATTCGCGTTACAAACTACCAAATGCGATAGTGGGGATGGCTATGAAGATCAGTACAATTGTGGTGAAACACGTAAAATGTACGTAAATTAATTATTATTTTGGTTCATTGACCACGTTAAATGCAAGAAGACCTAACCTAACTCAACCTATCTTCACGATGTCTGTTTACAGTGGGAGAGTGTGTCCAAACCAGATAGTGTGTTAGAAAAAGTATGATAAGTGATCTTGCGTCAGTTCATCCACCCCCTGTGACTCACCTATCGTGAAGGAATGTTTAATTTGGTTAGATTTTATGCATTTTACATGGTTGGCGCCAGCAGTACAAAAGACCTTCAATTACCAATTTCACATGCAACTCTACACAGTACAATTAACTACACTTAATTTCCATGCAAAACTTAGAGTATAAATTCCATTATTCGCCCATGTAAGCGGCGAATATACATCCTTGGCGATGTATTGCCTATAACTCCTGTACAGGAGACGTCGCCGTCTACTCAGTTTGTCAGAACTCCTCAACCACTCTTATTTACGCAAAATCATTATAATTTAACACTTAACCAGGTTATAATAGCAAAATAACGCTCATATTTGCCCACAATAATTGGTTTTAACACTTCAAATGGAAAGAATAGCAACGAAACACGCTTAAGAGAACTCGTACATCACACGCATTCACACGGTCAAATTCACACAGTTCACTGAATTTGTGCACTCTCCCAGCATACAACCATCACGTTAACCAAAATCGTTGCACATTTGTTTCCTGCATTTGAGCACCATTGGTCAACGAATGTACAGAATGAGTATAGAGGAATACCCCAAATTTGAAGGTCTATAATATCAAAACCAAACAACGTACAACCATGGTTGACCAATCAAATGAACCATGGAACTATGAAGTTGGTTTACCATACATTCATAAATGTTCAATGTGACCACCACAAGCGGCACAAACGACATCTACGCTATAATCAAACTCAGTCCACACTACTGTCAGCATGTTCGGTGTTACGGTTTGGATGGCATCCGTAATTCTCGTTTTGAGGTCGTCAATGTTAGGCGACAATGGTGGACTAAACACTTAATCCTCTATGTAACCCCATATAAAAAAATTTCACGGGAAAAGATCCAGGGTTCTTGGAGGCCAGTGACGAAGAGCCTGGTCACCAGCTGCTCCTCGAACAATCCAGAGTTACGGCAACGTCTCGTTCAGGTATCCGCGAACAGCTAGGTGCCCATGGGGTGGCGCACCATCCTGCTGGAAAATGAAGTCCCCCACCGCCTCTTCTAGCTGAGGAAACAACCACTCTGTAAGCATGTCCAAATAAGGGATTCCAGTTACAGTGGGCTCGTGAAAAAAGAAAGGGCCGAAAACAGTGTCTTTGGATACAGCGCAAAACAACTTCCCTTTGGGAGAAGCGCGTTCCTGTTCGGTGGATTCATGTGGAGGCTCCTGACCCCATATCCGCACGTTGTACCGGTTCACCTTACCTTTTTGAATGAAACGTTGCTTCATCGCTAAAAACCAACTTAGACATGAAGGCATCGTCTATCTTGTTCTGGGCAAAAACGAAAGCACAGAAATCACGTCTCAGTTCTTTAACCCTTTCGGTAAGAGCCTTTACTGTACAGCAATCGCTTTCGAAACACTGTCCATACCGTCGAATGAGGGATTTGCATTTCCCGACTAGCTTGTCGAGTTGATTTTCTTTGACAGCGAACGAACCCTTGTTGAATCCGTTGCACATTCTCTTCGGACATACGCGGCCGCCCGAAACTTTTGCCTTTGCAAAGGCACCCTGTGTCACGGAACTGACGAAACCAACGTACGGTACTCCTCCCATCGGGAAGACAACGTCCATATTTGCGACAGAATTCACGTTGAACAGTAGTAACCGATTCACATTTAGCAAACTGAATAACACAGAACGCCTTCTGTTATTCCGTCACCATCGTGATGCGGACTAACACACAACACACGCTCACAGTGCAACGACAGACTCTCCCAGTGTCATCTCTTGGCACATAAAGGAAACTTCAGACTATCCCCTTCACATTGACGCGTCGAATGCCAGCTCGCTTCCCCCTCACCACCTCAAACCGAGCATTACGAACGCCATCCAAACCGTTACACCGGACATGCTGAAAAGAGCGTGGACCGAGTTTGATTATCGCATAGATGTCGTTCGGGCCGCTCGTGGTTGTCCCATTGAACATTTATGAATGCATGGTAAACCAACTTCACGGTTCCATGGTTCATTTGATTGGTAAATGATGGTTGCAGGTTGTTTGATTTTATATTATATACCTTCAAAGTTGGGGTAATCTTTTATACTCAACCTGTATAATGGCTGTCACATACTACCACAAGTTTGTAGGATAAAACCAGATTTATCGACCCTTTTAATTATACAATCCATTTGCTAACTGTGCTCACGCACAAGGATAATTTCCAATGAACCTTTTAAAGAGCAAGCAAAATACAACAGATTATCTTAATTTCAGGCACTAAAGAAGTACAAAGTATTACATAGGCAATCAAAACTCTAATAAAACACTCAGCGGGAGCTCAAAAGGAGCCAAATCAGACACGCTGCGTAATAATCAAATCCATCGTTCTTAAAAACTCGTTAAAAGCACATNAGCTCAAAAGGAGCCAAATCAGACACGCTGCGTAATAATCAAATCCATCGTTCTTAAAAACTCGTTAAAAGCACATATATAGTAAGGAAAACACAAGTGGGCTCTCTGAAGTAGCTTGAATTAAGCCGCTTATAAAAGGCCCGATTGCGAACAACCTTATCCATACTAAATGAAAAAAAACTATAAAAATATTACAATTAACTTCGATTCACGTGAGCATTAAGAAGTATATTAAATTAGAAACCTGAGCAGGTTGGTTACCAACAGTTTTAAGTAACATTCAAAAGATGCGACATCATATGCGGTCTCTTTCAACCATCGCGACGACAACAACTCCAGAAACGGGCTAACCACGGCGTCAGAATGAAGATATTAAAAACACAAAACATTACTTCAATGAAAACATTATAGGGAACCACATCTGTAACCCGAATGAAGTTAATCCGAAACCAAATTTTGACAGGGCGACCCAAAAAAATTTGTAATGCTAGACGGATACGATTAATAGGACAATAGGGGTTCTAGAAAACCTGGATGTTGGATGCGGAGCCACGGCGGTCAATTTGGATGACGTAACACGGCAACCTTCTGCTCTGAAATTTTTCACTAGCGGAGGCCATCTTGGATTTCCCTTTTTACGTTCATATTTTCCCTTATTTCCCTCCTGCTCTATCATTCCACCTCGGCACTTCACACATTTGTATTATAATTATTTTCTCCCGCTCTTGCATTCCAATTACTTTTCTCACGCTCTTTCATTCCGATGTTAATGTGTTTCTCATGCTTTGTCATTCATTCTTCTTGTCCATTCTATCCCTCGGGAGTTTCCTCATATTCCTTCCAGTCTACTTTATATTTCCCTTCTTTTTCTCTCATGCTCTCTCATTACTACCTGCCTCCCATCCATTATATCCGTTGGGGGTTTTCTCATAGTCCTGCCAGTCTCCATAATTTTCTCTCTCCCACCCCTTCCCCTACAATAACTTTAAGCGTCTAAATTACTGTCGACGTCGTCTGCTGTAGGCGGCCATATTTTATTCCCGCATCCACCACCAGAATGTGCTAAGGTCGTTCCTTTTACGTCCTCCATCTTTAATTCCCGTGCCTGACGGCATATTTGATTCCTGCACCCGCCACCAGAGTGTGTGAAGTTCTACATTTGCCAGCTAGGAATTCTGTTATCATGAAAAAGGATCGCCTGCATGGTTATAAGAAGAATTACTAGTATCTGTCTACACACTATTCACACTCATCGCATAAAATAACAGCAGGCACCGCGCGCACGCAAACGTAAACACAAGCACTTCATATATGTGTAAAAGATATACTTGAATTACCGCGCCCGCCACCTGACTGCTGGCAGGGAACGAAGGGACGAGCTGGCATACTCGCGGGTTTTCTCATATTCCTTTACGAATCGCCTATGCTAATGACGCCAGTTGTGAATATGCCAATATCTCACACGTCCATCCCCGACACGTGGCTCCTTACTGCGGACATGTGAACGGGTTGACATACACGCAGGTATTCTCATATTTCTTCTGGTCTCCTTTCACATGGCATTCTGTCGGGTATAGAGACACATGATCTTGTCATTCTACCTTGATTTTCTCATACTCCTTCAGGTCTCCTTTCACCTGACATCCTGGCAGAGATTGAGTCACATGCTCTGTCATTCCACCCTGGTTTTCTCATACTCCTTCTGGTCTATCACCTGTGGTCCTGGCGGGGACGAGTCTCATGCTCTGTCATTCCACCCGTGTAACATGGAGCGAAGCCTGAAATCGTAATCTTGCCTAGAGTCGCCCCGCATTTACGTTAAGTACATGCGGTGCGACTTATAAAAATAGTTGACTGTGATTCTAGTAGACTGCGGTCTACTTATAAAAATAGTTGACTGTGATTTCCGAACAGTTTAAGATACAGACAGGCATCACCTCCGACGACAAGTAGGACAGCAGGACAAGTAAGCCTTAAGCCCCCTTATAAGCATAGTTGGCTGTTATTTCCGAACCATATAAGTCACAGTCACCGAATTCAAAACGTAGATATCACCCCCGACGACGAATAGGGCAGCAGTGTTTAGGACACCCTAAACCCATTTATAAGAATAGTTGGTTGTATTTCCGACCTGTTTAATGTATAGTCAAAAAATTCAGAACGTAGTCATTGCCTAGGACGATGAACTGGGCCGCACGTACAAGCACACCCTAATCCCAATTATAAGCAGAGTCAACCACCATTTCCCACCCACCTAAGCTATATACAGCAAATTCCTATAAATATCACCTCTGAAGTGTGGTAGGGTCACTTAATCTTTAAGGCTTCTTATATGTATAGTCGACTGCCATTTGCCATCCATCAAAGGTATAATCATCATATCCATAACACCGGCATCGCCACCTAAAATGAACAAGATCGTGTTATCAACAATGCCACGTATAAGCATAGTTCACTACCATTACCCACCCACAGAGACTATAATCATCAAATTTATAACGTACGTGTCACTTACGACGACAAAAAGTACCGCATGATCAAGTACACATAAGTCCTCAGAATAAGCATAGTTTGCTGCCATATCCCACCCATAGAAGTTAAAGTCATTAAATTCATATCATAGGAATCACTTCCGATGTAAAAAAAGTGTGGTAGAGACAATTACATTTTAAGTACATTTATAAGCAGATTTGTCCGACATTTACCACCCACCGAAGCTACGACCATCAAATTAATATGACAGACATCACTTCCGACTGCAATCAAGAAGATAGTAAAGGTATGCCTTAAGCCCTGTTATTAGCATTGTGGGTCAGCATTTCCAAACATTAGAAGTTCGGGAACATGTAACAACTGTCCACACATGTAAAGAAAAAATTAAAGGTATACATACAAGTGCAGTGTATAGTTACCGTTGCATGTAGGAGGGTAGGGTATGAAATAGCACACACATACACATTGGCCTGCACGCACTCGACAATCGCCCACTGACGCACTAGCCATCTGCAACCGCAGGTGTCTACCAACTCGGATCTCCCTCAGTGAAAGTTAGCCTCCCTTCGTTCACCAACATCCATGCTGTATATATAGATATGAAAATATGTACAATAATACATTTTATCATGGGTAACATACACAAAACAACTATATGCGAAAAAAGGATATGTACAAATATGTTGCATGCATGATGTACACAGTCGTAAGTAATAGTTATATACATATTTAATATAAATGAACACCACCATTCCGACACAAGTGCCGGCCACCCAAGTCAATACTAGCATGGGTAACACATAACAACCAGCCATATAATGAAAAAATGAAGGGCCACACAATCGCAATGATTGCAATTCGTACTTAGTAACATATTACATTAAAAATGTATGCATTTATTATATAAATAAACACCATATGCCTAATGCGAGGGTTGGAGAAACCGAGTATATAAGATATGGAACTGCCCTGTGCATGAAAAATCAGCCACGTAACTTACAATTAAGGACTAACATTTACGTAAGTACATCACGAGCATTATATCATAATGAGTCACAATATTTTCATAAAGTCCTGACGGAGCCACATTCCATAATACTGATATCAGTGTTGCTATCATGCCAAGAAGTTCAGTAAAAACATAGAATACATGCCAACATGAGAGAGAACGAATGATCACTAGGACCAATCTCAAAAATGACTACAAATTGTCAAGTGCGATACACATAAAGCGACTTCTAAAGACTGTGTTCCTGTGCTTGCCACAAAACCACATTAATTTTAAAACATAATTACGCAATATAAAACGTCCCTGCTACGAGCTGATCACACAGATATAAAAAAAAACAATTCTAAATGAATATAGTTGTATGCATTTATCAATCAGTGTATATTGCGCGAACATCGAGTGCTGTACTTCATGTTATCAAAAACAATACTTTCGCGAAGTCGGAAAGTACAGGTGCTAAAAGTCAACACTACTACTGATGCAAACAGATATAAAAAACAAATGTAAAGGAAAATGAGTTATAAGCAATGACCAATCAGCGCAATTACACATTACCCAAGTGTCGCGTGCTGTACGCTGTGTGTTAAACGATGCTATGCAAGACCAGGCTGTCCTGGTCAGTACTACATAATAGCAAACGATTTCTTTACGAACTGACTGAACCGAAACCATCACATTCAGAGTACAGCAAACATTCACAACACTAGCAGCGGAACACATCCGACCTGTCCAACGTTATGCGATCAACTAACATCGTAGAATTTTTAAGGCAGCCCAGGTGGTCGACCGGCAGAACGGGCACCGTGCAGGTCTCGGCAAATCGNGCCCAGGTGGTCGACCGGCAGAACGGGCACCGTGCAGGTCTCGGCAAATCGAAGGGATTGCACAGAACACAAGCCGAGAGAGAGAGATAGATAGAGAGAGAGAGAGAGAGAGAGAGAGAGAGAGAGACATTTCAGGCTCCAGAGTGGTAGACCAGCAGAGTCACACATGCAATTTTTCATTACGAGAGTAATTCAGCTATACAGTAAAAGATAACTTTCTATTTTGTTTTAAATATATATGTATATAAATACATGTACTTATTTGGAATACATGCCATTTATATAAAAATAACAGTAAATGGATGAACTTTGTAATGACGAGCAATAAAGCAACACAACATATACTTTTCAACTATGTATGTATTCAGCTTTTCAGTCATATGAAAACACATGTACCCTGACAGAGCTTGAGACAGTGCTCCAATCTTGATAATCAGGTTGTGTATGTTCAATCTCACAGTTAGCACAATCATTCTACTGGAAAAAATACTATATGATACGGAATTAAAATCTTCTCAGTTATGTATCTAAATATTTAGTATCGACATTATTATAAGCAGACTATGTACATTACAGTACAGTTTCGACAACATCACCTGCAGTTCTGGAGACATCATTATATTCACACCCACCAATTTAGTTGTAATATCTTCGTTTCATCAATTTCCATGTTAGCAGTTAATATTTGTCGTTTACAACTTCTTTATGTTTATATGGCTCGTGCTACCTATAATAAACTTCTGCAACTCTTTTATTTTCTTCAATGCCTACTGTTTTGAAATACGATTCCAGCCCTGGTAATGGTGTGAGCCCACATATTGGCTTGCAGACACATAAGACACCTCAGTCGAAGATACAGATGACAAGGCTAAAGAGGAAGGAGACAGGACCGGAGAAGTCAATTGTTTGAGTCAAGAATTCGATGTCACAGTGTAGCAAAACACGCCCAAGAAACAGGTACTTATAAGCAGTCAGAAGTTAAAGCTTCATGTCGGATGCTTTCAACATGTCATCAAGCTGTAAATATTATAATGTCTATTTAAAATATGGCTTACAATAAACTAGTGTTGTTAGAGGATATCACTTCTGTCCACCCTATTCCTTTTTGGTAATGACAAGCCATCGAGGCCCCTGGATTGTCATGGTATGAAAGTCCTGTACGATGCTAACTGGGGCGATGTGTCCATGCCGAAAGGTGGCAGATAGTCGGCGGACAGATGCACCACAACCTGGCGTATTTCACAGTATGTGGTACGTCGCCGCTTTTTGTGGGGTCTAGGAAGCCAACGGCAGCAGTAATCTGGTGGTTGTCGTTCCCGTGTCTTGTTAAAAGTCACTCTTGTCTTGATTTGTAGCGCCAGGAAGGGAAACACGTTCCTCGAATCAGCGCTCTTTGTTTTTTTTTTCTTCTCCTGCATCATAGTTATCATCAAAGGAAGAGCGTTATTACTCTTCTTTATTCCGTCTAAGTTGCGTTAGACATTCTCAGTCGAGAGGAGTGGCGCTTTCTATGGTTCTACAATGCGTTCCGGTGACTTCTCATCAGATTTGGTCTTAGTAGTTTCATTTTATTCAGCCTTGCAAAATTTAGTATAGTGTTGCTACAAGTGCGGAAAGTGCTAGTTCAAACGAATTAGGAGACAGAGGTGACGGGTGTCAAAGCTGGGTGTGATGACATCCCCCACCCCCTGGGTGGATTTATTTTTTTTCTATTACTTGGGACTCTGTGTCCTATTGTACCCCGTACGCTACCTTATTGATACGGTAAAAAAAACATCACTGCCAAATTTGGCGTGGTATAATCAAATTGACGCGGTATAATCAAATTGACGAATTGAATATTTCTACTTAAAAATTTCAATTTGCGGAGTAAACATAAGTTTGACGAAAAATAAACAGGTTGACCTCGACGTGATTCGAGCACGCAGCCTTCTGATCTGGAGTCAGATGCTCTACCGTTGCGCCACGGAGTCAGACATACTGAGTTCTGTTTGTTATCAATAGAATATACATATTATTTCTTCTGTTTGTGCAGAATATAATCATTTGTATGTTTTAAAATTTTAAGATTAATTTATTGAAGAAAGCATTATTTTCTGTGATCTTTGTTTAACTATTTAATTAACAGAGCGATGTACTCTACTGTTATAAAATAATGACAGTGAAAAATTATTGTTTATACTTCTCTGCTTAAATGGGAATCAGAATCAGCACGGCGTAATAAACACCCTTCGCCTTCATTCAATACATTTCTTTTTTTTTCTTAGCAAGACCTGAACAGAATAATTGTTTCCCAGTAATAAATGTAGCACGACTTTCATAGAATATTTTGTATTGCATATAACATTGTGAAATATCGCAAATAGCTTAGCAAGTGTTAGTTCTTATCGTGAGCAATATTTAGTATGAACTCTTCTGCCATCATAAATGTAATTTTATCCATTGAACATAATAATGAATATATTTACTTTTTTTTTTTTTTTGCTAATATTGTTTCTTATTTTTAAATAATGAGTGGATTCTGTTAAATATAATAAATGTTCAAAAATGTAACGTAATATAAAGTTATTACTGAAAAAAAGTGAAGTTGATACAGAAAATTTTAGATTTAAAAATGTGCCCGTAGGTGATAATCATTCCTCCAGTTTTCTTGCAGGACATTTTAGTATTTCTTAAAGACACTAATTCATATTTAAGTTATGACGACTCTTAAAGACGTCCAGCTAATTTAACATTTCGCGAATCACATTGTAAATATGTGTAGAATGATTTCTATAATAATTTAAATTTTATATATATTTCGTTTTTTTTTTTTTAGTTTTGAAAAAAATTACATTACATGTTTGTTTGAAAGTAACTAGTTCTAATCGGTGCATCCTGATTACATACGCCATCTTGTGCTTCAAGGTCATTTCTCCCATCAATGCAAAATTTAATACATATAAATGAAAATCCCTCTCTTTTGCACTGTAAACCAGAATCAGTGATTTCAATAAGTAGAATACATTTACTGAATACTTATCTCATGAGAAGTTATCTACTCACAAATCAATGGAATGCACTGTCGTTTTACTGCCGGGCCAGTGCATGTCACTAGAAATCAGCAGTAATTAGAATAAATAACTGTGTAATGAGTAAATACCAGCTACTAAAATTATCATTAAAAATAAATGGATTCAAGTGGAGCGGTTTTAACAGATCTGTAGTTCAATTTGCTTATTCGGAACATTTTTTATTGTTGCTATTTTATATTTTGTTAAATATGAAAGACACAACGATCATTTTGACTTTCTGATAGTAGCACGATAATGAAAGCCTACTTGTGCAAGGAGTATGCATGTAATCATTGATCTGCTTTGTTTGTTGAATCAGACATCAGATATGAGAATATTGACATCCCGTTTACAAAAAGTGTAAGTCAGGTCATTGAAACTGGTACGGTTTTGTAAATATGAGTTAACTAAACAAGAGTTTAGACAACACGCCCTATTTATATCTTTACGGAACGGGATTAAGAGGATAGTAATATTTTTTTTGCAATTTAAATATACACTTTCTGCGGCAATTGTTCAACTCTTTGTCATATTTCAGGTACTTGATTAATTTTTTTAACTTCGCAGGTACTGATACGACATTTTCTCAGTACTATTGTGTTTTTCTTATACCTTTACGTCGAAGTCATTAGACACGATGTTAACTTTTTATCAACACGCACTTTCTCTAACAATCTAACCATTTTTTACGGCACGGTCTTGGGGTACACAACACTAAGACCTATCCCTATATTAACTAAGATCTGTATCGTCAAATTCATATTATGAATGTGATCTAGAGTTACACAACGCAATGTGGACGTAAATAGAAATGCCTCTCTTTAATAGTTTATCGTCCTAGAGCAATATATGGATAAAGTGATGTATGCTTCAGCACAATATTGTGGCTTTTTCTGAAAGCGCACAGAATAATAATTTTAGTCAGCTGTTGTTGGGTAGTGTTGAATCCTTTAGTTCATATAGAGTTGTATTTTACAAGTTCTTGGTCTTATAGCACGATATGTAATTATAATACTGTCGCACACGAACCCTGGAAGACCTCGTTACCAGGAAGGCAGCGTCAGAGGGTTGCTGTTTTGACAAGAGCCAGATCCCGGCAGACGAATGAGGGCGGACAGACAACACGGTTAGACGTCATTTTGACGGCAAGCTGTGAGCGAACGTCGGTGTCTGCCGTGGTCTGATCCCTTAAGGCGCCCGTCTACCTAATGAGTGAACAGCATTGCAGTGTGTCTGAAATACACGTTTTTCTCAGAAACTGCTGCACGTGTTCGCAATCTGTTTTCGTAAGAAAAGAAATCACATTTCAGTCCATGTCTGCAAACCATTTTCAAGGCACCCCGCGCCAAGGAAACATGATTTTGAAGGTCCTAAAAATCGCTAAAAAAGGCTTTTTCAAGCTGTTGTATCTTAAAATTTACTTAGAAAAGTTGCATGAAACTCGTTTAAGAACATGGGTTAAAGTTTTGTACAGCATTTGCATAAGTAAAATGATAGGGTCACCGCAATAAATTTCTAGAGAAACGCGTATTTCTGCGGCATGTTTTGCACTTGCTCGGTATCCATCAGGTGGTGCTCTCTTGGGCCTTTGC
>NQII01006763.1:7667-17737 GCA_002778355.1 Clitarchus hookeri
CTTCGGGTTCATCAGGAATAACACACACCCAACCTTCATTGTGTTTATTATACAGTTAGCTGAAACCAGTGTTTTGGTAACCTGGGTTTCGGAAAGTAGTGTTTGTGTGCGGTGTAAACAACAATGTTTCAGCTTCATTTGTAAATATGGCCCAAAAAAAGATGCAGGCATCCAATGTCACAGATATGCTACTGTGGCATCATTTTTTTTTGGAAGAAATATGTTTATTTATATAAACTAATATTTTGTTTAAATATTGTCACATTTTTTTTACAAACGGTTACCAAACATTTAATTTTTGTGCCGAAAAATGTAGACAGTGTACAATGTTTTTGTAATTCATTAGCTATAAATATAAAGGTGGTTGCATATAATTTTCTGTGGTATCATTTTCTTCAGAAGACATGTGTTTATTAATATAAATTAATTTTTTGGTGAAATATTGTCAGATTTTTGTGCAAGAGGCCACCAAACATTGAATTTCCTCTCAAATAAAAATAGGTTGTGCCCAATGTTACAATTTTTGTAATTGTTTGTTGACAAGGGAGGTTGCAAGTACCCTTCAGGGGTATTATTTTATTTGGAAGACGTCTGACTATTGAATTAAATTAATATTCCATGCAAAAATCATGTTGATTTTACACCATAGATGATTGAACATGGACTTATGATGCTCTGTAAATCCTCGTACTGCTCGAAGTTGTTAACATTTTGGGAGGCAAGAGGATGCTGAGTATAAGCCTCTCTGGTATAATTATTTTCAGAAAACATCTGCCTTTTAAAATAAATTCATATTTAATTTTTAAAAAATTGTTATTTTTGTACTAGTGGCAATTGAACACTCATTCAAAAAATTGCCAATTTTGATGTATTTTGGTTAGGGGTGCACCAAAATTGGTCCCAAATTATCTAGAATGACCGACCTGTCTTAACTACCTTATTGCTGGAAACATTAAGGGGTCATTTTAGCATGGTTCTACTGTATCTAAATGTTAAATGTTTTATATTTTGTCTTATATGCCCATAAATTCAGTTTAATGTTAGACTTAATGCTGCTTTTGAAAACTGTGTTTCCAAATTTTTATGACTTTTAAGTAATTGCATTTTGCAACCATGCATCAGCCATTGCTTTATTGTTTCAGTAGTTGTAAAATGCATATAAACAGTTTCAACATATGGGTGAAACAAACATGTTCACAATAGGCACATACAGTATTTCGTAGGTTAATGTTGTATTATTTTTCGTTTAACTTTATTTGTTGATTACTGTGTTGTATAACTTGTGCACAAGCAGCCACCAAAGAGTGGTTCAACATCTTTGAAGCAACTGTTTGTTTTCAAACATATAATTTTAAATGTGATCTTAATGGCAATATTGCTTCAATCATAAATTAATTGTTTTGGTTGTAAACTGTGTTCAGTAATTGTTAATTTTGTACAGATTGTGAAAGTGGAAGTTTTGTGAAATTTGTTTAACTTAAAAAATTATTTTTACTATGTTGCAGAGTTCGTAAGCCTCTAGTCCCCACCAACGAGGTAGAGTTGTATGGTCTTAGGCCACATCAATACAATTATGTGCCGTTCTTTGAGAAAATCCATCGTCGTGATGATACTTTCTATCTTGTTACGTTTTCTGGTGATCATCTATTACTACCTGCTTTGGCACATAACAAGACTGTCCGACCAAAAATGTCATTTGTTTTCCCAGAGCTTTCTTTAAATGGTAAGGATAATTCTTAAAAAAGTTGTAAAACTGTTAACATTCTTGCATTATAAGTTAAGTCCAGTTAAATTTCTCTAGTACTGCACTTAACCAAATATGTTTATTTTTTTATTCCAGTTTAGAAGAGTTTTCATGGTAATAGAAGCTCAGTAGTATGGTTTTGATTAAAATTTAAGTCAGCATTTTCATGAATATGATGCCTAATACACTCAACATGGTAACAAAGGTGTACAAGCCCAATATCCCTATAGAGATCAGGAAAATGGGGTCTCCATAACGAGGATTTTGTGGGAGACTTATGGGCTGATGCGGCTGCACCCTGGAGGCTTTAGACCCTGGCTCACCAGAGCGCGTAGCTGGGCACTGAGGGTTATGCTATCCCTTTTCTGGCCCGTCCGGTTATTGGGCATTTTGGAAAATAACTGTGGAAACACAGCTATGCTAGGTTAGTGATGTTAAGTTAATTTCAGAGGATAAAATAAACGAAGAAAGGTTATTATGCTTTAGTGGATTAATGGGTATCCGGGAGGTGCAGGCACGACCTTGACACCTGCCAAAGCTGAGGTTTGGACGTAGGTGTTGTAATCTGTTCTGTGGCGTGAGGCGCCAACACTTAATACTAGTCCTCAGTGATCGGGCGTAGGAATGCTTCGACACTGTTGTTTAATGGTCCAATTCACTAATGAATGAATACAGGGTAATTCATATTTCACAAATCGAGGTTTTATTGTTGCATGAACATGTGAATTGATACATGAGCCCTTGAGACAACTCCCTCCCTTTTCTACGTATGCTCCGTACAATTCGCGTCGTAAAAGGGGGGGGGGGGGATCTTCGTCGCACTTGTTGGATGATTCTAAAAGATCCTTCACACTGCGGGATAACTACTAAAGGTCCTTCACACTCGCTGGATGACTGTACTTATCTGGCTTGCTGTGCTGGTAGTTGTTCTTGCAGATGAGGTCCGGTGAGCTGGAACTGCTCTCGTCCTGTCACGGGCGCCTCGGTGACTCGTCCCGACGTCCCTCCTCCTCGGGTCGACGCAGGACTCTGCGTCTGATGGCGGCTGGCTGTCGTTCTCGCCTCCTGCGGAATCACTCCTCCCTCCCGGAATCTCGTCGGCCGACTGCCATGTTTCCTCGGACTCCTCCGGTTTTGTAGGCCCTCATTGCCATATTAAACTGCCCCGGTTTCTCCAGGTAGCCGCGGACCGCCCCCCTGGGTAATCAACCGCGGGCGTGTACTCCAGCTCCATACTTGGGTCCAGCGTCTGCTGTTTTGTTCTGGTTTACCAGTTTCAGCACTCCGTTCTGTCCGTGCGGAAATAATTGAAAGGGGCCTCTCGTTGCGTTCGTCCAAACGCTCTCTCGGTTTTTATTGTGGTCGAAAGCCTGGGACAAAGCACAGCCTGGCGAGGTCATAAATACGTCTCGCCGTTCCTGCCTGCTCGCGGAGTCTGGCGTCTGCCCTTCTATTCTAGCTGGAGGTTTGTTGTTTGTTCGGCGTTGTGGGAATACTTCGGGATCTCCCCCTGGCCGCTGCCTTCGTGTTCTTCCCGCTGTCACCTGATTCCACACCGTGACGCTATTCTCCCGCATGTCCGCCTTCCCATGCAAATGGTCGTCTTGTAGGGCCGATCTGGCGCCGTTCCCTTCGTCACGGCTGCCAGGCCCTAAATCCTGATTGATGTCGTTCGCCTGCGATCTTCGTTAGAGCGTGGTACGGACGAATAAAATATAGGGACGCTGTGGGCGTCAACCTTAAAATGTAGTTTTCCAAATTAGGTAGCAGCGCGGGGGAGAACAGATTCTGGCGTGGTCCGTCCAAGAAGGAATCTACTCTTCCTGGGGCCGGTGCCTTGGGGTGAGCCCCTGCCAGAGTTCTATTGCTCATTCAGCTCAGGAGCATGCGCTTCACGAGGGACGGTCATGCCTATAGCGACTTGGAGAGAGGGTCCCCTGATTCCCCTCGGTGAGAAGTTGAGTGAGCGGCGTTAACCAGTTACAGACCTCAACTGGCCCTCTGGGTTCACAGCATTCCCTACATAAGGACCCCACTGTTCTCAGTAAGCGGCGTGACCAGCTTGTAGCCTGAGAGTCGTAATGTCTTAACGTGTTGCTTCTCCTCAAGTCTCGGGAGCCTCAGAGAAAGATTCTCCCCCCCCCTCCCCCACCCAAAGTGGCGCTAGTAAGCGGCATTGCCAGCTGACGACTAGCTAACCAAGCACTGACAAGAGGTGGGAGTGCCCTTCAGTGGGGACTTTCGTTCCAAACTCTATCGCTGTGATTGTGTGTGCACCGAGAAGTAGATACGTGGATATGCACACAGAAGCAAAGAGAGTAAGGGAGGCGAAAGCGAAAGAGAATGATCGGACCAAAAGAGGTTAACTGGTAGATATACACTGAGGCGAANAGGTTAACTGGTAGATATACACTGAGGCGAAAAAAGTCATGGGATACCTCCTAATATTGTGTCGGACCTCCTTTTGCCCGGCGAAGTGCAGCAACTCGACGTGGCATGGACTCAACAAGTCGTTTGAAGTTGTGCGTGTTTGGTGCCTGCCAGCTAGGGAAAGGCAAGCGAGGGAGTGGGTCCACCCACTCAGACTGGAGTGCGGCGTCGTGCGGATTGCCAGCATCTCAGGCGGCAAGGAGTTGACTCGCTTGTGAATACGAATGGTATAGAGGTTAAATGAGCTGCAGTGTTTGGCGCTACGGTACACCGGGGGAACACCAGAGGCTGAGGCTTAAATAAGTATCTGACAGCGCTCGTGGTGCATCAAGCCCATTCCTGTCCGTCAGCCGACGCCTCGGGTGCAACCTGTCCGTTCGTCCTGAAGTCCTGAAGTCGTGATGAGTTGGCAGCTCAGGATCCTGAATAAGACGTTGAAGATGTGACCCCTTATGCTACCGGTCACGTTCTCTCGGGTAAACCACAACGTGGTAACAGTTATCTCATAACCGCATGAAAACTAGCATTGCAACTTGCAACAATATTACAGTGGAAGTTGTCAGACTTCAGATAGGTTTGAGTTCTGAACTCGGTTAACCACTCTGCTAGTACAAATCCCTGCTCTCGGATACACATATTGGTTTCAAAGGTTGTAACAAAGTTAAACCTGGGTGCCCTTATTCACAGTTTGTAAGCAAATCTACAAAAACCATAAATAAATTAACTAGCCTTAAGGGTGAGTTAAGGAGACTGCAAAACTTCTAGAAAATGCAGGTAAGTAAATTTTAATTCCGAAGTACGCGATCTACTTAATGTAATGGTACAAAATATATACCAAAAGGCTAGTTACTACAGTAAACACACATTTACATTCCCTCGCCTATAACACAAAGAAGTAGCTAAAAGAAAGACTGTACAACGCGATTATATTACCTACTTAAGCTTGGCACTAAGGGGTAATTAATGGGCATGCAACTTCGGTCGGAGTCACTTACGCAAAAACAAACACAAAACACTTCAAAGTTACGTCGGAGCCTGTTTTTTTGGTAAAGGGTCTTTGTTTGATTGGCTCAGAGAAATGTATTTCTCCAAAGAAAAATGGTTATGAAGGGTGGCTCACAGGCCGAAAAACATAATTTATACAATGCAAAACAAATCACACTGAATAAAAAAATTGTATTAAATAACACGGGTGTGAGGCCCACAGGCCATGAAAACACTGGTAAGTTGATTAAGCTTAAAGGTAAGAATAGCAAAAGCTATGGTTAAGGTGTGGTTCGTAAACCTTAAATGAAATGTTAACTGGCTAATTACAAACACACAGTTACACTAAGTAAGGTGCTCAATGTGGCTTACGGCTGGAAAAACATTCTAAGAATTAAAGAAATATTATTTACAAATGCAACTGGCAAAAAGAAACTGGTAAGCAGGCAAAAATACATTGATTAAATGCCAAGGCGTTTGTCAGTAAAGCTGACCTTCTAAGGCTGGTGNAACTGGTAAGCAGGCAAAAATACATTGATTAAATGCCAAGGCGTTTGTCAGTAAAGCTGACCTTCTAAGGCTGGTGAAGCAAACAAACGACACAATTAGGTAGAGAATATAGAGACAATTCCGGGTAAGTACAAGCTCAACACCACTGTGGGATCGTATTACTTTTTAATTATGATTGGCCTTGGAAAACTCCTACACATTTATGCGTGCTTTAATTTTAAAGCTTTTCTGGAGAGCCCAAATATACAGAACACAAATTAACTGGAAATGCACGCTACAGAACATTGGGNAACTGGTAAGCAGGCAAAAATACATTGATTAAATGCCAAGGCGTTTGTCAGTAAAGCTGACCTTCTAAGGCTGGTAAAGCAAACAAACGACACAATTAGGTAGAGAATATAGAGACAATTCCGGGTAAGTACAAGCTCAACACCACTGTGGGATCGTATTACTTTTTAATTATGATTGGCCTTGGAAAACTCCTACACATTTATGCGTGCTTGAATTTTAAAGCTTTTCTGGAGAGCCCAAATATACAGAACACAAATTAACTGGAAATGCACGCTACAGAACATTGGGNAATTTTAAAGCTTTTCTGGAGAGCCCAAATATACAGAACACAAATTAACTGGAAATGCACGCTACAGAACATTGGGTAAAATTCTAAAGATGAGAGACACACATGTGGGAAGAGTAACAGGTTACATTGATACATGCATACACACACTTTTTTTTTTCACTCAAATATTTTCTTTGCAGTGATGCAGGGGAGAATTTAAGAAAAAAGCTCTGCTTTTGGTTGGAGATTCACACTGCACTGGCGAACAAAATAACTAAGCTAGTTTGCTTTACGCACCAATAATAATAAACTAACCTACGGGCTAATTCCNAACTAAGCTAGTTTGCTTTACGCACCAATAATAATAAACTAACCTACGGGCTAATTCCATGCACTGCACTGAGGTAGTGTGTCTTCGATGCATACGGGGATTTCTCTTAGCGGGCAATAGAGGCAAACGAGTCCCTACGCACAGTGTCTTTGCTCGAAGCGGGCTGTAGGAGCCGGCTGCCCCTAAGTACCGAGTCTTTGAGGCCATCTGTAGGAGGGGGAAGGACATCAAGACTTCTCCTTGTACCTCCCTTTCTGCTGCTGTGGGTCGCCTCTGCAACTATTTCAAGACATTGGGTGACACTGTGGTGGCACGTACCTAAGCATGTTGTTCACTGTGGCTGCCGTCTGCTGGGTAAAGACGGCCGGGCTGAACATCTCTGCGTCTGGATTCAGCTGGGCTACAGGCGACATGCTGGTAGGCACAGCTGGCTGCTGGGTGCTATAAGGCACAGTGAGCGACGTTGTGTGGTCATCCTTCCTTCTCAGCTGGGTCGGAGCTGGATCTGGTCCGGCAAGGGCGCAGGACTGGTCCATAGTTGGAGGGCGGCGGGCCCTCCATCGTTCGGGCGCTGACTGCCACAGCTGGTGGGGGCATGCTGTATGCCAGCCCTAGAGTGGGCGTGGCGCGCTCTGCCCTCTCCGCTGTTGGTCGTGTCATAGGCTGCGCCTCCTGGCGCTCACACTACTGGCAGGTTCCGCTCACTGCCGCTGGACTGCTCTCTTACCAGGTCATTGTCCCCGTCTGGTTGTGTAAGAGCTGTCAGTTGTTCAACGGGCTGGCTCGTGGGTGCATCTTGCTTGTCTTCAGGTAGGCTTTATCACTTCACGTGCGTGGATATTTTCCCATACATCTTCAAGCCTCAGGGTGTTTCCATGCCGTTCAACAATTGTGTGGGCCTTCCCACTTGGGATAAATCTGGCGAAGAACTTCGCTGCCTTGTTGTTCAGGGGGTGGCTATATAACAATACTGTGTCGCTGGCTTGCAGGTTGGACGGTTTCTGGCTATCCTGCGCACCATATTTCTGGGTGACATACTGCTGCTGCGCCTTGTGGATTTTCTCTACCCTTCTTAGTCAGTTTCGGCATATTGGTTCTGCTCCTGGCATTTCTGCTGGTTCTGTATTCCATTCCCAATCCTTAGGACGTGGTAGGGTGCGTCCAAGGAGCAGTTCGCTAGGAGAGGAGCCTGTTGCCTCATTCTGTCAGTCTCCTTAGTGTGAATTAAATGTTCGGGATGTAGCGATCCCAAGTCTAGTGGTATTCCTCCATTATTACCCTGAGGCATTTTTTTACCTCTTGGTTTCTCCATTTGGTAGGGTTACCCCGGGGGTGATATGTCAGGGTCCACGGTTCGATTCCCTAGCGGTGGCAGGTGACTTCCCATTTTTTCCCTGTAAACTGGGTTCCATTATCCGTTAGGATGCTTTTCGGGAAAACCCAGTGTGGGAAAAAATCTTCTAGCTTGTGTATTATGGTAGTGGTTTCAGTATTTGGCAGCGTGTATGCCTCCATCCACCTTGAGATGAGGTCGGTCATGACTTGTGAGATCTAGGGTAAGGCCCCNCGTGGGAAAAAATCTTCTTCTAGCTTGTGTATTATGGTAGTGGTTTCTGTATTTGGCAGCGTGTATGCCTCCATCCACCTTGAGATGAGGTCGGTCATGACTTGTGAGATCTAGGGTAAGGCCCCATTAGGTCGGCTGCTATGGCAATCCAAGGTGTCTTGGGTCGCAGTGGAATTCCTTTAGAGCGTTCAGCCCCATGGGCTTTGGTAGTAGCACACTGCAGACACTGGTTTACATACTCGCTTACGTATTTGGTTATCCCGTCCCACGTGAATCTGATGTCAGTTCTCTCAGGGTTTCGGCAGCTCCTGGGTGTCCCGCATGTGAATGCTATTTTAACAATAGTAGCACAAACCTTGTTGTATTGTGGGCGGAACCCGCAGTTTTCTGTCCTCGGTGTGCACGAGGGCGGGCCCATACAAAACCTAGTTCCAGTTTGTACTGATTAGGACTTTTTTCCAATGTGTCCCGGATCTCGGGGTGGTTCTGCTCTTAGCAGGTGAATTTCTTGCGGTCCAGCTGTACTTCAAGGGCTTGTACTGTAAGCATCTTGTGAACAGGCTTCGTGGCTAGACGTTCGGGGGGTAGCATATGCTCCCAGTAGTCTACTTCCCTTTGTTGCATATGCCTAAAAACTGTCATAACTGCTTTTTGTTTCGGGAGGCGTTAGTTTTACTAATCACTCTGATTTTTTTCAGTTTGCAGGAAGTTTCCCTCTGGTGTAAAGTGGTGCCCCAAGAATTCGACCTCGCATTTGCCAAAGTGGCATTTGCCTAGCCGACATGTTGGGTCATGTAGCTCAAATCTCTCGTGTAGTCTTCCCAGGAATCTGAGAAAATTATCATGTCGTCCAGATATGCATGACAGAAATCTCCTATACAACCCGTCAGGACGGCTGCTGACAGTCGTTGGAAAGTGGCAGTTGCATTTTTCTGCCCAAATGGCATTACGTTAAATTAGTACACTTCCCAGCTAGGGGCGGTAAATGCGGTGTACTTTATGGATTCCTCTTGTATAGGGATCTGCCAATACCCGCAGCGTAAATCAGGACACTAAAAATTTTAGCTTTGCCCAGAGCCTTTAGTGTGTGATCCACATTGATAAGGGGTGCGGCTATTGGTTGCGTGATTTGATTGAGGTGGTGATAGTTCACGCAGAACCTCAGTGTTCCATCTTTTTTTGGCACGAGTACTGCCCTAGCATTGTAGGCTGAATTGGTGGGGTCGATGATTTTTTCCAGCTGCTTCATCTCCTCTATTTCCTCTATTTGTTTCTCAATGAGCTGCCCCTGGTAGGATGATGGGTTGCCAGGCTTGTTATCTATTACATCAGGGCGACAAAGGTTAATTTTGTATGTGATGCTGCTGGTTTATCATAGGGTTCCTTAATGCTTTAACACCTTGTAGTGCGTGTTCAAAATAGCTACCAACTGTGCTACTGCCAGTTGTCTAGCTGGTGGTTCAATTCTTCGCCCATAAAGCCCTGTCGTGTTTAGGTTATTTCTGGCTTCTTCCAGGTGATTGACCTCCGCTTCTCGGTTCCTAAATATACTTTGCCTTGCTGGCAGTCGGTGATAGTCTGTTGCTTGGCCAGCAAGGGTTGCCCTAGAATTATGGTTTCTCTGAACCCACCGGCCACAAAAAATTTGGTCTGGATATGCTCTCCTCCCACGTGGATTGGTAGAGTGATTGCACCTTCAATTGACAGAAGTGTTCCCTCTTGGGCCATATTCACAGCTGTGGTGGTGTCCCTGAGTTCCATCTCTTGGGCAGGTTTCGGTAAAGCTGACTGGTGAATGTAATAAGCCTTCGCTGTGGTGTCTAGCGTAGCCAGTCATTTGCGGCCGTCAATCTTTCCTGTGATACGCGGAGGTTCTTCGGTTTTCCCCCATTCTTGTAACACCGCCTTTTCTCAGGCCTCACTTATTTTGCCGGGGCTTGTGAAT
>NQII01006763.1:17749-49226 GCA_002778355.1 Clitarchus hookeri
TCATTTTCCCTGGCCAATGAATTTTGCACCGGTGTCTGCGTGTCATCGCTCGACTTTGGTTTGCTCTGGACAGGGTCCTTAACCTTCGCAGTGCTGGCTTGAGCATCCTTCTTGCAGCGTCTGCCTTGTAGCACTGGGCAGTCACGATGGAAGTGCCATTCCAAGTGATACCAGGACTAAGGTAGGCTCTGACTTGGTGGGGAAGGGAGCGCGGCATCTCGCACTTTCCCTCCTNTTCCAAGTGATACCAGGACTAAGGTAGGCTCTGACTTGGTGGGGAAGGGAGCGCGGCATCTCGCACTTTCCCTCCTGTTTCTTTGTTACACTGCAGGACAGCTGGAGTGGGTCGGGCAGGGTGAGTGGCTTGCTTCTCCTTGGCTACGTCCTGTTCATGGACCGGTGCGCGTGTAACTAACTCTTCAATCCCTTGCAGGGCCAGGTTGCGCAGAAAANGGCTACGTCCTGTTCATGGACCGGTGCGCGTGTAACTAACTCTTCAATCCCTTGCAGGGCCAGGTTGCGCAGAAAATACTTGATCTGTGGGAGTAATTGCAATGTTATCATTTCTACTTTGGCCTCTTCGGATTGGGCTGGCTGTAAGCGCTCAAGTAGCAGTACCTTGTGCCTAATGAAAATTTTATCTTCTTTCCCGGGTTTTTGGTACTGGCTGTACAGTTCCTCAGTCAGTTGTGACAGCACTGATTTCCCAGAGAAATGGGCAATTAGACTCTTGGAGAATTGATCCCAGTGTGTGAAAAATTTGCCGTGGTCATTCCACCATTGGCAAGCCTTGCCCTCCAGCTGGGCTTTGGCTTTCATTATCCATAATTCCTTCGGTAGCTTAGTGCTGGTGATTTCGGCTTTGCATGCCTTTATGAATTGTTGCGGGTCTTTCTGCGGTTTCCCGGTGTATTCAGAGATCATTAANTGATTTCGGCTTTGCATGCCTTTATGAATTGTTGCGGGTCTTTCTGCGGTTTCCCGGTGTATTCAGAGATCATTAATACCTCTTTCCTCGGTGGCCTATTTTCTCGAGGCGTGCTATACACTCCTGCATGTCTCTGGGCTGTGCGACATATGATGCAGCTATAAGTAAGCCTTTCCATGTCGTGGACTTGATTTGGCCTACCAAGTATTTGAAATGGTCAGACAGGGGCAGTCATTACAGGAGACTCTGTACAGGCCTTCTCTGGTACATTGGGCTGCGTCGCAGCAGGTTTGTCGTTCTTGACATCCAGGGTAGCAGAATTTCAATCCGTCCGTGTCCTTTACCTTTTCCTCCCATCCTAAGCACAGGTAGTGGTTAATTGTTGTCACAGTGTATGCATTGGATGGTCAGATTTCCCTCTCCGGTACAGCTGGGCATTGGACACTGTATAGTGTCGAGGTTCTCCTCATTCAGTGAGGTACTTAGACTGTTCTCGGTCGCCATGCTAGGTCAGTGATGTTACGTTAAATTCAGAGGATTAAAATAAAAGAANGCCATGCTAGGTCAGTGATGTTACGTTAAATTCAGAGGATTAAAATAAAAGAAAAAGGATATTACGCTTGTGGGTGTCCGGGAGGCACAGACACGACCGTAAAATGTGATTTTCCAAATTACGTAGCAGCACGAGGGAGAACAGATTATGGCGTGGACCGTCCAGGAAGGAATCTACTCTTCCTGGGGCCGGTGCCTTGGGGTGAACCCCTGCCGGAGTCCTATCACTCATTCGTCGCAGAACTTCACAAGCATCCCCACACGAGGGAATGTGCTCGGGCCTATAGTGACTTGGAGAGTGGGTCCCCTGATTTCCCTTGGTGAGAAGTTGGGTGAGCGGCGTTACCATCTACAGACCTCAACTGCCCCTTTGGGTTCACAGCGTTCCCCACGTAAGGACTTAATGGCTCTCGGTAAGCGACGGGACCAGCTTGTAACCTGAGAGTTGTAGTGTCGTAACGTGTTGGTTCTCTTCAAGCCTCGGGAGCCTCAAGAGTAAAGTTCTCTTCCCCCTTGCCACAATGGCGCTAGCGAGCTGCATTACCAGCTGACGACTAGCTAACCAAGCACTGACAAGGGGTGGGAGCGCCTTTCAGTGGAGACTTTGGTTCTAAACTCTATCGCTGTGATTGTGCGTGCACCGAGAAGTAGATAAATGTCTATGCACACAGAAGCAAAGAGGGTAAGGGGAGCGAAAGAGAATGATCGGACCAAAAAGAGGTTAACTGGTATATATCTTTTATTCTGTCAATAGGAATTTACAAGAGACACATTTTCGACCGGTGCCCGCTAACATCTGATGGACAAGAGACTGATGGACAAGAGACCAAGTTTGCCAAGCTGATTGCCACAGGGCGGCAGCAAGATATTGATTGAAGTTCAGGGCGAGAGCGACCCCGGTACAACTACGCCCGGCGCGGACGAGGCACATGACCAACACTTGAAGCAAAGAGAAGGCTCCACGACAAGAGCTTTTGCCTAGTGTGTTGAAAAACACAAGTTCTGATAATAGTAACGTTATACGCTAAGTCTAACTGCTACTGCTGAGGGTGAACGGTACGGCAAGCGTGGCAAGATAGCAAGAGTCACAGATAATGCTCCGGTCTGAACTGCTTGCAAGCGTTTTTGTTTGGAGGGCATGCATAAGAATAAATACCCTCGAGAGACGTGGTGAGCGAGGGGTGGTTGGAGCAAGCCGCATGGAGGAGGGAGCCTCCCCTGATGCGCGGCGAGTGTGCACGTTCTGTACCTACTGGCCAGGGCAAAGCAAGCGAGGGGGTGGGTCCATCCACTTAGACTGGAGCGCGTGCCGTGTGGATTGCCAGCTTTTCAAGCGGCAAGGAGTCAACTCCCTTGTGAATAGGAGCAGCACAGAGGTTAAATGAGCGGTGGCGTTTGGCGCTACAGTGCACCAGGGAGCACCAGAGGCTGAGGCTTGGATATGTATCCGACAGCGCTCGTAGTGCATCAAATACTAAAATTATAACAATTTTGTGAATAAAAATTAATTTCCCCGTATTTTTACTTTACTGGCATTATTTCACAGTTAACAAAAATTTATGTGCCCTAAGAATAGGCTGCCCTGCTTTCGGCTCCAGCAGTGCCTAGAGAGGTGGCATTACCATCTGTAACCAGGTGCCCAGCTGAGGGGGGGAGAGCTTTGCAGAGAGTATATCTAGTTTGAAGGTCCTTCAGAAATGCCATGCCTTAGCCTATAAGAGTGTAAAAGGTTTTTCTTGCTCGAAGCAGGAAGTTAGTGAGCACAGGATAATAAAAATTGTTTGTATATATTGGATAGTTCATAACCATGAAGTTAACATGATCACACGTCATGAAACATATGTAGATGCCATATTGAGACTAACTGGTTAGGTACTTGGTATTAATTTGTTTGTGTAGTCAGTATGGTAGACAAAATGTCATCCACATAAGTGGGCGAGAAGAAACAAATTTGAAAATTTCTACAATGCACACAAATAAGCTCACCACACAGACCCACATATCTATATAGTGAGAAGTGAACAGGGTGTTGGGCCACAGAAATGCAAACTATAGTGTATGTGTTTTTTATATTGAATCCCAATACACCGATAAACCCAGACGAAGCCAAGGGTCACCCAAAGTGGCAGTGTGTCTACAAGCTAGAGTATGGAACTGATTCTTATGGCGATTCCTAGGGTAAGAGCAACATCTGAGGAAATACAGTTGAGTCTGGTGCATATGAGCTAGCATGTGGTGACCAGTGACAGATGAGTTTAGTAGAGCTGAAGAATGACTACTCAGAGCTTGCAAGACTAATCTAAGCAAGAGGGTATGGGAGGCTGTTGAGAGTGAATACAGTATGCAGTTTAGAGGGATGTGCACTGCCCATAAGTAACTGTCAAAGCATAGGATTGTGACTGAGGGATGGGTGAACACATGCCAATCCAGGATGCGCTAGTACTCATTTGGCATGGAAACATTGAATGTNGAGCTAGCATGTGGTGACCAGTGACAGATGAGTTTAGTAGAGCTGAAGAATGACTACTCAGAGCTTGCAAGACTACTCTAAGTAAGAGGGTATGGGAGGCTGTTGAGAGTGAATACAGTATGCAGTTTAGAGGGATGTGCGCTGCCCATAAGTAACTGTCAAAGCATAGGGTTGTGACTGAGGGATGGGTGAACACATGCCAATCCAGGATGCGCTAGTACTCATTTGGCATGGAAACATTGAATGTNTTGTGACTGAGGGATGGGTGAACACATGCCAATCCAGGATGCGCTAGTACTCATTTGGCATGGAAACATTGAATGTGCGGGGAGGGGAGTGAAACTTCGGCTGCCTAACTCAGGTGTACAGGAGCTGTGTGGGCTGCCTGAAAGTAGGCGTCACAAGGTCCTAGGTGGTTTTGACCTCCTTCGGTGCTTGAAGAATGCTGTGGCACCTGGTTTACTAGGTTAAGCTTGAAGGAGGAGGTGAAGGCTATGAGAACCCACGATGATGCTCATGGTATGTCGCACTATCTACACTTTCTTGAATTGTGTTTTGTAATTTTTCATTAGGTTTTTTCCACTCACAAACATGGATTAAAATTACCCTCCCTCACTCAACTTATTTCCCTGTTATCCAGTCAGCAAGAATATACCACTAAAAATCAAAATTCCAATGTNTACCCTCCCTCACTCAACTTATTTCCCTGTTATCCAGTCAGCAAGAATATACCACTAAAAATCAAAATTCCAATGCTTGAAATCATGTTATACTTTCTTGGCTCTGCACAGAAATAGGGTGCAGATTTTTAAGGGGTACTGGAATAGAAAGTTTGGCATCTCAAAACATAGGTGCAAATATATTCTAGTGCAATTATGTGGTTTAATATTGTACAAAACCTTTGTCTTTAGAAAAATAAATTTTCTCANTACCCTCCCTCACTCAACTTATTTCCCTGTTATCCAGTCAGCAAGAATATACCACTAAAAATCAAAATTCCAATGTTTGAAATCATGTTATACTTTCTTGGCTCTGCACAGAAATAGGGTGCAGATTTTTAAGGGGTACTGGAATAGAAAGTTTGGCATCTCAAAACATAGATGCAAATATATTCTAGTGCAATTATGTGGTTTAATATTGTACAAAACCTTTGTCTTTAGAAAAATAAATTTTCTCACAAACCACAGTTATTATGATGGTTATTTATCAATAGGTAATTTGGTCATAACCCTAGCTTTTGTGTGTGTTGTAACATCTACAAATGTAAAAAGTGTAGGTTACGATCATGTAGTTTATCTTAATAGCGCCACAGGCCTATTGAAATGGTTAAATTCTCAGGTATCTTTATTCTCTGCTCTACTTCAAGTGCTGTATTATTCTATGGATATTTTTTAATTTTTGTGTTTAAAAAAATAGTTTGTTAATTTGTGATGCAAGAAAATATATTAAATGAAAGTTAAAAATTTTGTTGAAAAGTAAGATTAAATGCAAAACAGTATGAAGAATTCTACAATTATTGACTGTTACTGTAAGTGATGTTATATTTTAGATATTTTCACAGTGCATAATTGCAATATTTTTGCTCACAACAAAAAAATACCCTGAGGAGATTGAAAGCTAGTCTGGTTAAATTTCCATATTCCAATTTGCTTCATAAATTAAAAAAAAATATTTCAAAATTAGTTTTGAACGACCATACTTTTAAAACACATTTTATTGTACATGTCTGAGTCAGGCTCAGCATTTATGGTCGAAGACTAGTGTTGAATAGAGCTAGGGGGAAAGACCTGTTGTTTTTGACTGTNGAGTCAGGCTCAGCATTTATGGTCGAAGACTAGTGTTGAATAGAGCTAGGGGGAAAGACCTGTTGTTTTTGACTGTCTGAAAAATGTCAGTTTGACATAATTTATGAATTGCAAATAGTAATTGCAAGAGAGCTCACCTACAGTAAGTGTTATTGACTTACTGATCATTAAGTTGACGCTTCAGTTTATTCGCAATATTAATATATGTTTGTTGTGGATTGTTTAGACTCGTCTGCGGAGCACTTCACAATGATGCGGATAGACTGTGAGGTGACCAACACGCAGGTGCTGCAGGTGAGCGAGACAGACATCCCTGCCCATTTGAGGCCACGTAATCACACCACCAAAGAGAAGACTGACCACTTTGGGCCACAAGCTCGCCAACCGTACAAGCCCTACTTTGTCAGGACTGGAGAAGTCAATGTGCAATTGGCTACAGACAGGACTAGTGTGCCTACGCAGACAGGCTCTTTTTTCACAGATACTGCCAACAAGTATGTAAAGCACAAGAAGTTTCCAGATTTTGCGTAGGTAGTGGTGAGCCATTATGGCTTCTTGTGGACTCAAATTTTATCACGTTTGTTTCTTTTTGAGTTGAATTCTGGATTCCGTAAATTGGAACCAGGCTCAAATATTGCAGTTTATTGCAATAAATGGAAGTATTCAAGAAACTTGACTTTATTTAGCCAGTACGTTGTGTGGAAAATGTGATAAGTTTTATTATTAAGCAAAAACTACCAAAAAAGTAGACTATTAATTAATCAATAAATGAGACACTAGTAATGGGTGAAATGGTTCTTACTATTATGGAAGAGACATAAAAAATTACTGCAAATAAACAGCAATTCTCTGGTGGGTTCAGTTGACTTGAAATAATGTTTTACAGTTATAATTAAATCTTGATTTTAATTAACTAATGAAAGCTATCTCATTGAGGTCCTTTGAACCAGGAATAATTGAAATGTTATCAGTTGTTATAGTTATTTCTTATCTTTTAAGGGTTTAATAGATAAAAATTAAATAAATATTGTGTTACAGAACAGTTCACAAAGCTATGGAACACACATGCTTTGTAAGTTNTAATAGATAAAAATTAAATAAATATTGTGTTACAGAACAGTTCACAAAGCTATGGAACACACATGCTTTGTAAGTTTAAGTTAATTTTAGTGATGGGTTGAGTCTCGAAATATCTAGTTGAGTCAATAAAGATTGACTCGTTACTTGAGTGGAGTCCAATTTTTTTGCAGCAGACATCGAGCTACTGAATGTGCAAGTTGAATCATGGTTCTTTTAGGTTATAAACAACAAATATTCCAACCTAACAATTAATTTTCATGTCTCGCGAATCAATAATTTTACGTTCCTAAACTGCCGAAGTTGCGCCGGAATGGAAACAATAACTCTGATACATGCTTTTACACGTGGTTGACGTTTGTGATAATTGGTTGTAATAAAATCCCGCGGGTGTTATATTCGTGACTTGAGCCATTTTCCTTCATAGCAAAGTGCTTCCTCTTTGCCACCATGCCATGCTAGCGACATCAGATAAGGAGACACTTGTCAAGGTTGACAGGTACAGTCTCAACACGACACAAATATGTACAATCATAGGACGCACTGTATTTAAACATGAAAAGCCTTTGTCTCATGGCACGTCACACCTTCAACAGAAATATGCATAACGGTAAACTTGTCATTACTTTTATCATCTAATTGCTGTTTTAAAAACAGGTGTTTTAAAAGAAAAACGACTATTAGGTAACTAAAACTTTAAATGTAGACTGCTCTTCTGTTCACCCTGGGGCATGCTGACCGACCAGCCTGAAAGCTATCCTCCCACTCCATCCCTGTAATAGTTATCTTTTTTTTATATTAGTATCAGGCGGCTGACATTACCATTTCTAACAGTCATTCTCTCATTGGCGAGAGGGAAAAAGTAGCGCTGTGAAACACCTAGGCAAAGAATTATTCTTATTGGTAGAAATCAGTCCCAAAATATTTTTCTTGGGAAACCATGACTGAAAGAGGGGGAGGAAGTTATAAGGGGCAGGCATTACACCCNCAGTCCCAAAATATTTTTCTTGGGAAACCATGACTGAAAGAGGGGGAGGAAGTTATAAGGGGCAGGCATTACACCCATGTACATAGGTACACATTTACATTTATAATGCAAACTCGATTTTAACTGAAAAAAAAATTTCTACTGAGCTCGACGTGACTCTACTTTCATACAACTTGACTCGACTGGACTCGAAGCTGTAAGTATCAAACTCGCCCATCGCTAGATAATGTGACTCTTATTTAGGAACAAGAGGGAGTGATTATCTACTATTATTACCGTTTGTTTTGTGTGAATCAAGTTTAGGTTATGGTTCTGATCTCATACAATTAGTCATAAGATAATTTTAACATATTGACATGTATCACACTATGTAAAAAAAGTTGTTTGTTCATTTGTTAGTGTGGTGTAGCACACAGTTTTAGCCTTTTCATATGAATGCTTATGAAAATAGTTGTATTTCATGTTACTTGGCAAGCTTGTTAAAATCCTAATAAATTTGTGATGATTATTTTATTTGTGTTAAGAGACATAATTCAGCAATTAAATAAGTGAGCGAAGAGATTTGGGCGGCTCTTAACAGCAAGGTTTTCAGAGCAGAAGCGAATAAATAAATAATTACAAAATTTCATGGAGCAGTTTGTAAAGTGCATGGTACAAACTCTTAACCAGAATGTTAACTCGAATGTGATGACAGTGGCATATCCTGTTGTTTTTAGATAGGGAATGGGTTAGGAATGAGAGTTCCTGGGGTTTGGGAAGACATTCTTCCACTGTTTGCATCACAAGTTGGTATTTTAGAACTACAGTAGAATGCAGTGGTAGTTATATGCTTTCATGCAGGACTGCTATGTTAAATATGCAAATTACTGTGTCAACTTATTCCTAAGTAACAGAGAAATTGAAGAAACTATGTTCAGTGGTGAGGTAGTTTTTCCCACGTACATTTGTCTATATAGTGAAACTTTCTTTGCACACACTTCTTGCGAGAACACGAAAAAATTTTAAAACAAGGTAAATTTATGCTGTGTGGGCAATATATGGGACCTAAGAAAACAGGTGTGAAGTGTGAAACACGGGGTGTAAAGACTGGGTTCTTTACTTCAAGTTTAGTTCAGCCTTTTTGAGAGTTGGGCTTAGTGTCCTCTGTCCATTGTGTATCCTCCTGCCACATGATAGAAGCAACGTTGTTACAAACGTAGTGAACAGGCTCTTTGCGTCGAGCAAGCGACACTGGGAAATTGTTAGAAAGGTAAGGATGTTGATGTGTGACAATTCCTGTATACAAACTGGTTTTGGTGACCACAACTTGAAACATTAAGTTTTCAGTAACACATTAAACACTACTTTTCATAATTCACATTCAAAATTAGACCAATGTTCCAGTTTAGTTTCTGTTAATACACACAGTTATGAACTGAGATTTTTTTTAAAGGTTGGTTTAGTGTAGTGCTCAGCCAAGGAGGAAGTTTGTTTGTGGGGGTGTCTGCACCAGACGTGGCGGCACTTGGGCTCCCTAGTCAGGAACGGATCTAGACCTTTTGTTTGGGAGGTAGTTCTACCATTTTGCTAGAGCAGGTCTGGACTTTTGATTCATGGCATGGGAGGAGGCACTGTCTCCTAATTTATTTTAGAAAACAGTTTTAAATTCATTAAGTAAACATTTTAACCTAATATGATATATCATTTCATGTCAATGTGAGGATCATGTCACCCTCCCTCCCAACACCNTTCGCACTGTTTCTTTATCTGTAGGACAGACATTCAGGTGATGCCAGTGTAAGTGGCTACTGTTTCAGTTGCATTGCTGATCAGAATGTTTGAATACTTATTTTTATATCTTCTGGAACGTTCACTGGCATGTATTGTATATGAATTTTGCAGATGCATTGATGGGATAATTCTTTCAGGTCAGATACTACAAAGCCAAAGGTGAACACGCAGTTGTTTCTTCTCTCCTCTGCATAGCCTTCACCTCCGCTCAGACAAGTGTTATAATGTCTGATGCAGACAGTACAGACTCAATAATGAAGCATGCTGTGTGATGGTTACAGATGCATCTACTAACTCTAATAAATAGTTCAAATCAGTCTTCTGAGACTATGTCTGAAGTACCAGAAGTACCTTTCCATAGTCTTCTTAAGGGGTCATGGGACATAAATTTATGCTATAGAGGTTACTTGTACTTTAAAATTTTTGGGGAGCCAATAAATAAAAATGAAGAAAGGGCAATATTACAGAATTGTATTTACTAATTGTGACACATGCAATCAGTGGTGGAGAAGTTACGGGGACAACAAAATACAGTACATATATATAATTAATTGACTACTGCAGCATCAGGATCTCCAGACCTATTTTGATTAGTTAGTAAAGCAGGTGACCANATCTCCAGACCTATTTTGATTAGTTAGTAAAGCAGGTGACCATAGCAACTTAAAATTTGAATACCCCTGATGAATTCAAAATGTTTTTGTGTTATTATTTTGTGAATATTTTTAAATTATGCCAAATCATGACATTAAGAGCAATGTTCTCGTTTTGTATTTTTAAAAAAATGTTTTTTTTTAGGTGATTTCTGGTATTGTATTCTTATCATTCTATTGTCGCAACTTTTTTTGACAACATATTGTTTATATTTATTTGGTACTAAATTGAGGATGTGTTGTTATGCACCATTATTCATGTGCACGGCATATTAGTTGTAAGTCTTTATTGTGAGTATAAGTGTTGCCATCATGACGTACAAAGTAGAATATAGTAAATTAAATTATATATTTGGATGTTGGAACAAAACTTAAATTTTTAATTTTTATGTACATGCCTTCTGCCAATAAGAGGCAACATGGAATATTTAATGTATTAATTTAATGTGTTGATCATTATGAATTTTATTCATGTGATATACTGTATGTAACTTAAATTTGTAAATAATCCTGACATAATTAACTTTGTACAATGACATTGTCGGATTTGAATTTTTTATCAGAGTTATTTTGTACTGATGATGTAATATGTTTTAAATTATATTGCTTTATTTTAAATGTATATTAAAAAAATACATTAGAATTTATTTACTCTTCTACAGATTGTACCTAACATTAATGCAGTTTTGCAACCTAGCCATGGTTGGCAACTTGTGTATGATACAAAGTTGGCTCTGTGGTAGACCACAGATCACTCATATTTGTATTGGTAACATGATTTCAGGCAGAAATACAGTATTCCCACAGCTTGTGAATGCACTGCCTTTAACATGCTTTCAACCATGGTGGCAACTTGCAGTGCAAATTATCCATTCCTGGGCTTGAAACACATTTTATATTAATTTATTAAGGGCGCTGTTTTGTACGGGACCGGCTGAGCGAAAGAATATTGTATTACATGTTAAATGATTTTAGGCATGTCTCAGCACCTTTCACAATATCGCTTTCAAGCAAAAGACTGCATGTGCCCTTTAAAGAGAAGAACCATGTTACAAGTGAGCACGTAGGAGTAAATTAATGTTTTTGTTTTTTTGTATAAACTATAAATTTTAATCTACCTACACTTTTTAGGGTATTCAAAATTTAAAAAAAAAATCTTTTTGTAGAAATATGGTCTGGGCAAAGCTGGACAAAGTTTTTTTTTGAAGCAATATTGTGAAAGTATAAATTACACACCTAATCCCCATCATTTCACATGGCCAGTCCCGCACTAGGCAGACATGTTCATTTGTTGACATAAACATGTGTTTTGTTTTATCTAGAATTAAAAGTTCCACCGTAATGCATTTCAGAACTCTTATGTAGTAAACATGCACTGTGCAAGAAGTTAGTGAAATTCCTGCAAAACACTGTCATACAGTACAAAAAATATAGTATGTAATGTTGACTGTCTTTGTAATCACATTCTTTTGTACATTTGAAATTTATTGAAGTCATTGTAATACTTT
This sequence comes from Clitarchus hookeri, assembly GCA_002778355.1. Taxonomy (NCBI): domain Eukaryota; kingdom Metazoa; phylum Arthropoda; class Insecta; order Phasmatodea; family Phasmatidae; genus Clitarchus; species Clitarchus hookeri. The sequence continues at coordinate 29,501 of NQII01006763.1, forward strand.
TGCATTTATTGTGTAAATATGTATAGTTGTTAAGACTAACAAACAATTGATTATATTACATTGATGTTAAATACGAATTTCAAAAATGTCACTACATTTAGTAAAAGTTTTAAACATGTTTCAGAACACGTCAGTTTTTTATGTGAATAAGTAGCAAGTGGGAAAATTGTATAGGAACAAGATTGTTGTTGTTGGGGCATTAGGGTTTTAAATTTTGGGGTGTTTATGTTGTGTTCATAAGGACATTTCAGGTCACTTAAATTCTTAATGTTGCAAAGTGCAGGTCTGCAGTTTGTGTGACATTTTTATTTTTAAATTTTCAATGTATTAAATGATTTGCATTTTGTAAATTACACACACAATATTTGCTCGCACTTGGAAATACGTTGTCCATTTCAAGAAGGGCAATAATAATTGATGGGTTTCTGTAGAGGAGAGGGGGAAGTGTGTATGTTTGTGTGCACATGTGGAAATGCATGCATGTGTGTGTGTCTAAATGGTTTATATCAAATATGGTGGGAATAGGTAGCTAAGCTACTCATTACATTATAAAAAGCAGACGGAATTTACAAGTACTCGCAGGGCGGTCCTCTTAGATAGACTCATACAAACAAAAGTNCATTATAAAAAGCAGACGGAATTTACAAGTACTCGCAGGGCGGTCCTCTTAGATAGACTCATTCAGACGAACACATTTTTTCCACACAGAAGCGCGGTCGTGCAACGTTTCGCTGGCTTACCAGCTTCATCGGGTGGCGAGTGGTGGCACACTGCAGTCTTGGCTTGTGAGCGGTGGTTGGCAAACAGTGAACCTAGCAGTCAGGAGGCAAGAAATTTGAAATGTGGCGGATGGATTATCTTATGTTTAGGTCAGGTGTCTGTCCGGATTTGGTGATGTATTTCGTGGGTCAGTTCCCAGTGATGCAGTTCTGCACTATTATTAGAAAGAGGTAGGGCTCTCACCAACCTGGTTTGTTTAACAGGAGTCAAAGTTCTAGTTGTGAGATGTTGCATGTGCAGGACTGGCTTCTCCTGCAAATTTACATTTGCCCCAGCTATGGCTTGTTTAGTGTGTGCTCTATGGCCACTCATTCGTTGCCTAAGAGTGTTGGTGGCGAGGTCAATGTACTATGCACTGCAGTGAACGTACTGTAGCTGGCAGATAATATTTTCCGTTGCATAGTTGTAGCTCTCCTGGATAGGATAAGTCTGATTGGTGAGCCTGCTGTTGAAAGAGGTGGAAGACTGGTATATAGCACAAGAGCTGCAACGTGGGGTTATTGCAAGGGTGAAACCCCCTAGGGGGTGATGATATTGCTGATTGTGGAACTGGGTGGTAATTTGAGGTACACCAGGTTGTTACAAATGTTGGGGGTCGTTTGAATACCAATCTGGGTGGTTTGGAGACCAAGTGTCGAGTGATTGGTGATGAAACCAAAATTTTGTGTCCACAGTTGAGAATGTTTCCGAGTTTCACCATGCCCTCATGGTAGGGGACAACCAGAAGCATATATGAGTTACTGACCTTATATTGAAGATCAGTTTATATGAAAGTTACACCATTGATATCAGGATGTGATGATGTACGTAAAAAAAATTGCTGTAGAAAATATGAAGCATTTAACCCCTTCATTGTGAAGTTATGTGTTTTTGGAAATGTGTAGGTAGTTGGGCAGTTTTATTACTATTTTCAAAACACACACCAAAGTCTAGATTGTATAGCGTACGTACTGCAGTTCCACAACTCCACATAATCTATGACTGACAGGGCTTTGATTGAGAACAGCAGTTAGTGTAGTGAAGTTGATGACTTTAAATGGGTAACTGAACTGCTTTCTTTTGTGAACTACCTGGTATGGCCCCTTCCTACCTCCCCCCCATTTACCTGAAAAGTAAACCTGTGTGTGGGATACTGATTTGGTGAAGAGGTGTGTAAGTATACCTAGTAGAGTTTTATGTTAAATATTTTCTAATTAATTGTAAAATTTTAAAATAACTTGCAAATAGTTTTGAAGTAAAATAGTTGCTAGTAAAACTAGATGATGTTAATATCGGACAGTGACAAAAGTCACAAACATGGCACCTTTCTACTGCAGTAAGTCAAACTCTTTGGACAAGTTACTGTAATAGGATTTTACTTTTAGGAGTATGGTTAATTGGAAATTTTGTATAATATGGTTTGACGCATGTAGCATCCAGAACATATTTTATTTCACCACTAAGATTGCAGATACCACCCGCGCTAGCCTACTTCCCTGAGTGCAGGCATATCTGGATGGAAAAAAAAACCCATCGTCACCCCCTTTCATGCGCAGTTCCAGTGGAGTGGGGATGGATAAAGTCGCAGAGCCCTTCACATGCCCCTGGCTCTTCGCAGAAGCTACTTAATGAGTTGCACAGCCCTGGAACAGCATTTGTTTTCCAGTGGTCACCGCCTCCAGTTCTCTCTCTTCCTCTTGAGGAGACTAGAAGGAACCACCTAGAGCAGTGGCAGTAACAAAGCTGAGTCGGCCCGCACTACTTCAAGTCCTCAGCTGCTGTGCTCGCCGCGCCACCCCAGTTGTTACATCGGTGTCGAGCATTAGTAGTAGGGAGATACACATTCTGCGCACCTATAGTAATTATGCATGTGTGTGTGCGCTTACATTTGGCCCTTTGAGCAATAGACAGTGTCTTATCATATTACGACTATGTTATTTACCATAGTTATCGACTCCAAGATAGCCATTTTGCCTAACAGTCTGTTTACCACTCATCCGCTTACCCAACCTATGTTTTGCCATCATCTTCAACAGAAGGTACCCGACCTTATGGGGTCTGTGAGGGAACCAGGTTAGGGTGACAAGACAGTGAGGGGTGAGAGTTATGCCCTAAGGGGGGATCACGTCTGCATCTGGTGCCTGGTGTAGTAGCTTACCTACCATTGTTCAGACAGTGCTAATGAGTATGATGTTCAGCTGCCCACACTAGAAAGATTGAAGGGGATCCAGGAGTCACGCCTCTTTACTCTCAAATCTCTGTTTGCACCACCGCATCTCAGTCTGCCGGGTACAGAGAATTTGAGGATGAGAGCTAGTGGCGCCAAGGCCCTTGGCACAGTCAACGACTGAGGAAGATATCTAGCATTGACAAACAGTCTGTGTTCGTACCACCGCATCTCAACCTGCCGGGGATAGAGATTTGGAGTAAGCGTGACAATATCCTTCCGACCTTGTTTTTGCACAAAGAGTGTAGGGTAACTGTAAATCTGAATGTCTGGTACTTCCCCGAAACCCCTCTATTTAACAACATTGCAGGTCTAACCCTCAACCCAGCGCATTGTCTACCCTATGCCTTAGTCCCATCAAGGGGGAGAACGAGTCAAGGTGGCAAAGAACAACCAATTCCCTCAGCACTTTCTAGTGACGGGTGCACATCCATCCGTAGTTGGAGAGAAGGCGACTGAGCCCATTAGGCATGATTACAAGCTAGCGCCGAGTCTACAAGATCTCCATTGCATCTGCTCACTGCCAGTCAGGGGCCCTTCCACTGGTCACAGTCCGTTCGGACCAGTTCCACGGTTTGTCCCCACCCAGAGAAACCTTGGACACGTGGACAAATTCCGCTACCAGCCGCCCGGTATGGGAAATCTCCTATTAAAGGCACAAGCAGAACAAAGGCATCGAAGAAGACAACTCCGCTATTCGCCTCACAAACAAAGACTCCTGGGCAGCTTAATCCTTGGATAGGACCAGCACCAATTTAGAAACTACCAATTCCCTTTGCAAAATTGAAATCTGGCACATCCCAGTAAGGACAAGGCAGGACCCTAGTTCAGGTAGTTGGACTGAAATATATTAAGGGCACTCCCATAATAGTCATGTCTCGAACCAACAGCTCTCTCAGCATGGGCTATTTGTGAAATCACAAGGTATCAGGTTCTAGTTTAAAACAAATTTCCTGCAAAAATGATTATATTTAAGTACAAATAATCCTTAAAGACTACAGTGTTTATGGAAAATTGCGACAATCAGTATTACTAACTTTACATTGCCTACCTTTTTTTTTATGTATACCAGAAGTGTTGCATTGGCAATTACGCATTTCTCTGGAGGACCATAATCATTACTTCACTGAAAGTTTAATTTTCAAAAGAATGTCAATTCCACTACTAAAATAAAAAGAGTGCAGTCGTAAACTACCACTTTATTTTCCACCCGTGTCATCTTGGCACACACTGAGTGACGTCATAAAACAAAACAACACCAGCAAATATTAATACAATTAAAAGTACTAGCATTAAACAGGAAGATAGCGGATGGCCAAACTGCTTACCATTGTAGACCGGCATGCACAGCTTTCATCGTTAGTGTGTGATAAAGTGGGGTGGGGCTCCAGAGGCTTCCCCTGGGGAAATGTTTGATTTTACAGTTTAAAACGGTTATAGTTATGCAAAATTTGTGCCAAAAAGTATATCATGAGACCATAATTTGCAGTCATTGTATAAAAAAAGTATATATACAAACTGTCTCCGAAAATGAAATTGTTAGCACAAGCGCTCAATAGGTGCTACAACCAGTAACAAATTTAATCAAAGCACCTTTGAGGGTTGCAACCAGGCACTCGTCTGAACACGTACACACCAGCATGCTCTTGTGTGTGCTAGGCATACATAAATTCAAGAGTAATAAATAAATCTTACAGACCACAATTTTTAAGTAACAAATTTGGCAATCATTAGGGTGTGCCTGAGCACACCCGGCACACTCCATGCGCATACCATGGTCTATGGGGCGAGGGGGGTGCACAGATAAATACAGTAGTTATTTCAATCAAGGCACTGTGTGTGTTAATTTCAATATGAATCTTGCCATGTGAATTGTTCCACAGCAAATTTTCGCTCGAGATTTCGCAAAAGCATTTAAGATGATTTAATTAAGAATTATATGTTTAATAACACTTCATATCAAGATGGATTGAGATGTGGTGAAAGTGAAGATTCAATGATGATGATGATGTAGTATTTTCAGAGCTCTTGTCTTTTTTTTCCAAATTACAGGGGACTCTCGTGCACCAAAAATGCATGTATCGTTAAACTGTGTCCACAGTTAATTTTCAGTGGTCCCAGCAAAACTCCTATATAAATAATGATAAAGCTACCCACTTCTATACTTTATTGGATGTGACGTCAATCGAAATAACTTTCGNAACTCCTATATAAATAATGATAAAGCTACCCACTTCTATACTTTATTGGATGTGACGTCAATCGAAATAACTTTCGGTCCCATCACCTAAGATTTCCAGCAACAATCCTTTTTAGGCTGGTTATTTATGCAAACATGTAGTAATTGGATGTAAAATACGTCATGCGTACTGCTGTTCATCACTGTTTTGTGGTGTATGGTCTTCCTGCCACGTCGGCAGCGCAGTTTGAGTCTTGNAACTTTCGGTCCCATCACCTAAGATTTCCAGCAACAATCCTTTTTAGGCTGGTTATTTATGCAAACATGTAGTAATTGGATGTAAAATATGTCATGCGTACTGCTGTTCATCACTGTTTTGTGGTGTATGGTCTTCCTGCCACGTCGGCAGCGCAGTTTGAGTCTTGGTTTGCTGTTGCTATCTCCCCTCACACTCCTGGTGAGAGGGGCAGTGGTTACCTAGCAACCAGCGTGGCGACCTTACGTACACTTTCTCTCACTCTCACACTCACTCTCACACACACTCTTTCTCTCTCTCGCTCTCTTTCTCTCTCTCTCTCTCTCATACACACTCAGCCGTGCACCTTCCTTCCTCCCCTTACATACTTTGAGAAGGGAAGCTGTTATCTCGCAAAAGAAAGTGTGTGTCGGCCATGCACGCATGCCTTCACTCCTACATGCCTGTCCGCAGAGCAATTAAAATGTGTCTGGTAAGTGTATAAATTTTATCAAGATAATCCTGCGCTCAAAATAGTTAACGAGGGATTATTATTTGCGAAGATGTTTTCTTTCGTGATTAAGGGTCGTTTTTCCAACGTTGGTGTTTAATTGCGTCTGGCATAAAATCAATATGGATTCAAAACAAATTATTAATTCAACTTGATGGACAGCATCTTCGCAAATAAAATATATGCCCAGAAGCATATATGTGACCTACCCTTGCAGCCAAAAATTGTTTGAACATCGAGCAACTTGTTTTACCAAGTCTAAAGTTCATTTTCAGTAACTTCCTGCAGAAAAATTGGAGGAATTAAATTAATTAATTTCAATAGAGACATGTCTTTTGAATAATCTTATATCCTGTATAGGGCATACTTAACACCTTTTGTTTTCTAATAATGGGTAAGCACCGAGCCCGAGTGCAGCGTAACTTGCGATATGTGCAAGTACATGGGAAAATCGGAGGATGTGGTTTCAAATGTTAGTTATTTAAGACAGTGAAGTAATAAATCTTAATAGCCTTATTTATTCATTTTGGTCTTAAAATTAAAAGTTATTTTGCAGTGAAATATAATTTATTACTTGAAAAAGACAGACATTTGCCATTGGGGCAAGGCATCCCCAACATGTAGTGGAGGGGAGGGGTACATGGTTTCACTCCTCTCGCCCCTTCCCCTTCTCGTCCGCTATGAACACACTGCCGGTCGATAATCTGTCCGTGCGCTCTCAGCTGATAGTGCGCATGGTACATGCAAGATTTTGCTTGCGTTCAGTGTCGTACTATTTTCTTTTCGAGAGGGTGTGAAAGTTTTAAATTGGTTTGCATTCAGTATTGATTGCAATCAATTATATACTGTATTATGAGATGTTATATTCTTTATATAAACAAATTGCAGTGAAATTGTTTTTAATGTATTATTTATAGTAATACTGTTTTTAAAATTCATATCTTTATTATGTTTCGTAGTAATACTTTATTCACAGGTAATATACAGCTCTCGTCATACTCAACATGAAGTCTAATAAAGTTAGAAGTTGTATTTTATTGACGTACAAAACCCTAATGTACTGAAATCCTGAATGTATGGAAATATTTTGAGTCCCCTGGAAAACTAAAGGTAGGGAATCCACTATATGTGTTAATAGCAGTCTTGCCAAGCAGTACTGTATCCAATCAAAACTAACAGTTAAAAGATTAGTGTTAAAAATGTTGTTGAAAGTTCATATACAGTACTTTTGCAGTCTTTACACCAATGGGAGAGTTATAGTCCATGATTATCTCGCATCATCTCATCTCACTCTGTTATCTGTAATCTGACAATCAATGCGATTAAAGTAAACATGTTATTCTTGTAATACTATAATTTACTCTTAAATCACAGTTATTTGTAGAGATTTTTCTGTAGTTGTGGTTCGTGATTGCAGAAATTTGTCTTTGTGTGTGTGTATTAAAGCAAATCTTGGTTAAAGGTCATGAGCCCTGTAGTGCATCACTTGGAATATATATATATATATTAGACACACAGTCAACTCTCATTTCTAAGACTCCTCAAATAGCGACACTATCGAAATAACAACCCTTTTCCTGGGATCCATGAAAGGTCTGAGAATCGAGAGTTTACTGTATCCTGTTTTATAAATTCTTTAATTCCCATCCAATAAAAATTGGATTATGTCTAAAGGTACAGTATATAATAATCTGAGGAAGATATTTTATACAAAACTCATTAATTGCACTGGGTTATTTAGAAATAATATATTGGTACTGTTTTTAGGGGACACAAACTTATTTATTTTATTTAGTATATAGAAATGTAATGTGTATATATTTAAAGTTTTATATTTATTACTTTACTGTAACAATTTATGTTTAAAATCAGTCTCTCTCAGTTTAGAATTTAACTTTTGTCATAATTTACATTGGTTTTGTATTCATGTACCAGTAAGATATTAATNACATTGGTTTTGTATTCATGTACCAGTAAGATATTAATACTGGCTCTGCACTGAGTAGTTACATCAGTCTATATCAGGGCATATTAAAAATTACATGTTTTGTTAGCAGATACGTATTCAGCTTGGTAGTTACAGTAAAACCACTNTATATCAGGGCATATTAAAAATTACATGTTTTGTTAGCAGATACGTATTCAGCTTGGTAGTTACAGTAAAACCACTTTTTTTTTTTTTTTTTTTTTACACAGTCTGTTAAGAATTGTATATTCAGCTAGAGCAGTCCGTAGTTTCAATCCATATCATTAATCCAAAATGTGTTAAAGAATATAATGATATCCAACATTGTGTGAAACAGTATGTTGCATTGTTTCCCCACTTCCAGTGTATGGACAGGGAAATTGCAGGAGTTTAAGCAAGCATGCTATGAAGTTTAAAATGTCACTTCTGGAAGTCATCACAGTAAATCCACATACTCTTGAGGGATTGTTCACGTGGTATGTTCTTTCTGCTACTTCTGCTCTTGAAAGCATGTGAGATATTTCCAAAGAGCATGGAGGGAGCAAAAAGAGCAGTTGCTCTCGAGCTGACAACGCAAATGACAAGGAGCAAAAGGTNTTTCCAAAGAGCATGGAGGGAGCAAAAAGAGCAGTTGCTCTCGAGCTGACAACGCAAATGACAAGGAGCAAAAGGGCATATAGCAAGAAGATGAGAGGTTAGACACATTATACGGATGTTATTTAATGCAACTATGTCATCTGCTGATGAAGACAATAAAGAAATTTAACATGCTCATGTAGCTGTAATTAAAAATGCCAGTGACTTTCACTGGTAACAACTTTTATTGGTAACAAATTATCCTTCTACGTTGCTTACAGGATGGCCACTGTGTTTTATGATAGGTTGACCACTACATTTTTTTGATAGGTTTAATGAATAATTATNTTTCCAAAGAGCATGGAGGGAGCAAAAAGAGCAGTTGCTCTCGAGCTGACAACGCAAATGACAAGGAGCAAAAGGTCATTTAGCAAGAAGATGAGAGGTTAGACACATTATACGGATGTTATTTAATGCAACTATGTCATCTGCTGATGAAGACAATAAAGAAATTTAACATGCTCATGTAGCTGTAATTAAAAATGCCAGTGACTCTCACTGGTAACAACTTTTATTGGTAACAAATTATCCTTCTACATTGCTTACAGGATGGCCACTGTGTTTTATGATAGGTTGACCACTACATTTTTTTGATAGGTTTAATGAATAATTATNTTGCTTACAGGATGGCCACTGTGTTTTATGATAGGTTGACCACTACATTTTTTTGATAGGTTTAATGAATAATTATTCCAAAAAAACTTTATCCCAAATTCCTTAAGTACCTAACATGCAGTCATGTGACAGTTTACGTTTTTGTGGGTGCGGGAACATCTTTACTCTTTCTGCTCCACCTCGGCCAGAAAGAGCTTCTCTTAGGGAGCAGAAAGAACAGTGCTCCTGCCACGCGAACAAGAAACCAAAAAGTGCTTCCAGTAGCACAAATGGCAAAGAGCGCGAAAAGAGAAAAAGTAGTAGAAAACATCATACCATGTGAACAAACCTTTAGTTCTGATTCTGTTACAATAACACACTTCATATTTCTTTTGAAATTGGGGCACTGTAATTTAATTTCAGCTGGACTGAGATAGTCCTCTTGTTCCTTTGTTTCCCTGCAGCACTTTGCTTTTCTGTCTTGGTCATTATGTTCTTGTAAAAACTTAAAATGAGTTAACATTAAAAACTCTGTAAAACTAAAATAAAATTTAAAAATAATTTTTTGATATCCCAACCTTAACAGAAGTTTAACGAAAAACCGAGTTTTTTTGATAGTGCATTGTTAAATGTGTTTCCATTATTGATTTTATAGTATAACGAAACTTGTATTTCCAGTAAGCACATGAGAAAATTAAGGTACATGAGTGAACTGTTTAAGGAAGGAATAAATGTCTGGGTGTTCACCCACAGGGAAATGCAGGGGGGAAATATAAATATGCATTTTAAAATCTCAATTTTTAAGTTTGTAACCTGACAATAATTCATTTGTGCCAAGTGACAAAAGGGCCTGTATGTACAAAATTAAGTATTTGTGAGTTTGTAATGGGCACTCGTGTGGTGTCAATAACATGTATTGCGAGAAATGTTGATGGGCTGAATAAAATGTTGGCCCTGCTTGCTTGGTCTTTTGCAATTTAATTTAACTTCACTGATACATAGCATATTTGTTCTGTCAGCAGTGGAAAAATATGGCATTTGAAGGTTTCAGTCCTAAAAATAGGTCAGGGAAAATGGTAAGATTCTGCCTGGAAAACAGGAAAAAGTTGGGGAATTCCAAAATGGAATTTCAATGGGCTTCCTCTATGTGGTAATAAAACCCTTTGTAGAATTTGACATGATGATTTGCTAGCATTTCAATTTCAAGTTAAGTTTTGTTTATTTTAGGATGGTACGATTATTTAAACACTAACAAGTGGATCCTCCGACAAATATTGTCATGGTTAGGGAACTAAAAGATAAAAGAACATTTGGTTAGCTCACAGATATTAATTAAATTTGAACGTTTTCATTTTATTAAGATGAGACTAAATTGTAAATATTTTAAATTATTATTTTAAGATTTTCACGTAACTTATTGTATTTTGTGTTTATCCTCTCCACACCTATCTCCCTGCATCCTGAGACATACACACACAAACAAACTTGAACACATTGTCTTATGTTTAGACAGTTATTTTTAATTTGTCTCAGTTTTAGGTCAGTATGCTTAAAACTTTGTGACAGTATGTACAAGCGGTGTGTGTGCTATGACAGAATATATGCAATTCTATTTATAGTGCCTATTTAATTTGTGCAATTTTTGTATTTTGTTAGGGTATTTTTTTCTCCTGGTATAATAAAGTACATAATTCATCGTAAATTATACAAGTGACTTGTTATAGATGATAATTTTTAGAGTAAATAGCACATACCTGGTAGCCTGTTTAAACTGTAAATTCAGTGTCACGTTGTAAATGTTATATAGCAAATGTTATGAATAACTCTTTGCAAGTTTTAAGCACAAGTTAATTAAAATTAACTTAACATTGTTATTGATTCTGTAGAGATTTAATAATTTTTGTATTTTGATACCAAAAATTAGCGTTGTTTTGTTGGAAGATATGTGATTTGTATTGTATGTTCATAAACTAATAAATAAGAATGAATTATCTGTAACAAATGGATTTCTTAAAATTTTTTCCATGAATTTTGTTTATGAACTTAGTTTTTCAGAAAAAAATCTGCTTCTAGTGTATGTTCAAAGCAAAAAGGCTTTTCTTTTTGTTGGAATTTTCTTATTTTACATTCAGCATATGGTGTGGAGACAGGGAAGTAAATTTTTCTATATCAAAGAACATTTTAGTGTTTTGGGTTCATGAAGTACTGTATTTACTTGTGTACCACCTGCCGCTTGTAAAACCAGTGCCTCCCATTTTTTAATATCCTCGCAGAGATGAAATATTTATACATATTCATTTCTAAAAACTGTTTCACTGCATAGCTGTGTTGCACAACTAAACATATGTTACAAAACTGAATGTAACACATCATATTTCTTTAAAATAAACACTCCCAATTTAAAAAAAATTAGAAATTTCGGATATTGGGAAGGGCATTATAAGCTATATCTGTCGGTGATGACTTTGATGACTGCTCAGTTGTGGTTTAGATTCTGGGCCACCGTGTAGGTCAGGTTGGTGCCTAAGGATGGCTTTGGTCGACACTTGAGTTTCTTATGCTGTAGCCACTTGCCCTTCCCTTTTCCTCCTCATTTGGAGAATGGAATAGGATAGGGTGTTTGGAAGTAATACAGGGATCTCTCGGCAACAACACAAGTGTTGGAGTGTTCCGTAATGAAAGATCAGGATCTGGGACACACTTGCCATCCTACAAACCTCTGCACTCTGCAGAGGCTTATGGTGGATTGTACAGAGGTGGACGAGTAGACTCAGCGTCGTAGTCTGTTACTGTGTTGATCCCAGTAACACCAACCTTCCAATTCCAACACCTAGTTGTGAATTGCGGTGGTGTGTTGGATTGTTGCGGGTGGTGACAGTAACTTGGAATTAACTTAGGCGTGACTTAGTGATGGGTTCCCGGTACCGTGCTTGACCGTTGTGTCCAAAGGACTCTGGCCCAACCAAGACAGAACAGCCACAGTGCCGGGCGTTAAGTTGGTGAAAGTTATGTTAGAATAGATGTTTGCAGGCTTTCGCGGCGGCCATTCATGATGGCCGTCTTGGCTTCCGGGTTGGAGCCGCATCTCGTTGGTTTCTGGAACCGNGGCTTTCGCGGCGGCCATTCATGATGGCCGTCTTGGCTTCCGGGTTGGAGCCGCATCTCGTTGGTTTCTGGAACCGACATTTTGCCGTACATTGCAGGCAGACAGCNGATGGCCGTCTTGGCTTCCGGGTTGGAGCCGCATCTCGTTGGTTTCTGGAACCGACATTTTGCCGTACATTGCAGGCAGACAGCAGTTTCCAATCCCCATGCATGACGGCAAACAGCTGATGGCAGTGCATACGCAGATGTGAAGTGTGGCCCATCTTACACAAGCTGTTTGATATCCGCCTGACTTGTAAGAAGGCATTACCACAGCCAACCATGTTGCTGCACACACTGTCAAAAATACAGTGTATTTGTTGAACTTAAAGGCAGTCTGAGCCTGGTGTACCAAGTGACATAGAAACTGTAGTGCGAAAGAAGAAACTTTGCAATGAAGGCAATAAAATGACTGCAATGCAAAAAGAAAAGGATGAAAATGTGGAGGTAGTTGTGAACGTGATTGTGCCATCAGATTTAAGTGCCATAGGAAAATGACCGGATCGTACTCCTCAAATCAGAGACCAGATAATCAAACTGGGTCCCTGTAAGATATGTAACAGGTCCAGATTCAAGATTTCCAGTTGATTTTAAAGATCTTTAATTTTCTTTATATTATTGTAAAACAAAATTGGCTAACAACGAAACTTTGTACCGCTAACAGCTGAAGTATTCGGACATAGCAAATCGTGTTTTCTGTTTCTGTTGCAAGTTATTCGAGAATTTTCATTCGCAGTTAGGTCAACACGAGATAAACAATTGGAAGCACATAGGAGAATACTTGAAGCACCATGAAATGTCACGTGACCACTTTATTTGCTACAGTAAATGGTGCGATGCAGAAAAAAAATCTTTGTGATAACACTGGATATGATAGCAAACTTCAAGCAGAAATTCAAAAGGAATCTGAACACTGGAAGAGGGTTCTAGAAAGGTTAATTTCATCTGATGACAAACTGTATGTGAAGAATAACAGGAACTTTTTAAATTTTGTAGAACTGTTCGGAAAATATGACATAGTGATGGCCGAGGCACTTACGCAGGATCCAGTTACAGGAAATTCGTGACCACTATCTGGGAAAAGCAATTCAAATGAGTTCATTCAGAAATTCTAGGCAACAAAGTAAAGAATGAAGCTATTAACAAGGCTGAAAATTGCAAAGTCCTACAACTCGCCATCTGATGAAGCTGGCCTAGCCAGCGAAACGTTGCGATCGTGCAACCGTGTGAAAAATGTGTCATCCTTTTATAAATGTTTGGTAGCCTAGCAGCCTACTTGTAACCTTAACTCAAAGTGCTACTTTGTTATACTTGATTGTACACTAGACTAAAGCCATCAAGAACAAATGTCATTTACCTTGCATTTTGTTGACATTACAAATCAAAATGTTGTGGTTCAAGAACATTTCATTTCGCCCTGTATTTGATTTGACAGGTGAAGGTCTAGCAAATTTACTTCTATACGAATTACAGAATAAGTATGGTATCAACATGAAAAACTGCAGAGGCCAGGGGTACAATAATGGTGCCAACATGTCTGGAAATAAAAATGGCATCCAAAGAAAAGATACTTAACATGTTTCCTAAAACATTATTTTACCCCTGTGTGTGTCATTAGTTGAACCTGGTTGTTGGTGACACCGCAAAATCTTCCGTAAGTAGTATATCTCTTCGGAGTTTTGAAACTCCTATTTGTCCTATTCTCTGTTCAACAAATCAGTGAGACAAGGTGGAGGTGTAGGGTTAACAGTCTAAAAGCAGTTTGTTACCACTTTGTCAAAATATGTGACGTGTGACAGCCTATGAAGAGGGACATCACATCAAAGAGTGAGGCGTTTTTAATTCTGTGCCAGGTCAGTTTCGCAGATTGGGGGCAGACTCTACTGTGGAGGCGGCTGCAGTATGACCAGTCGGCCTCGCACTGGTCCCTCCTATAATGTAGGACACGTTGGCCACCTACTTTGTACAAAATCTGTGAGGGCGAGGTGATGCCTCAGGATGTTGCGACACACAGGTTTGGGCTAGCTTACCACTGGTGTTGCTCCATTTTGGCAGACGCTGGCTGAAAAACTTCGGCTCCAGCTGGAGAGGACGGCTGGGCAGGCTGGCTTGGCTGGTGACCAGGGTGCGGACGGCTGGCAGGCTAGTGGCCAGCTGGTGCTGGTGCCTTGCTGGTGTCCTCCGGGCCGAACGGGGCCACTCCCAAGGGGAGATTGTATCCCTGGCGGGGTGAGCAGATCCGGGAACTGTAACCGGGAGGCCAAATAGGAGAGCGAGGAGGGTAGTGGAGTGAGGCCCCACTAATTGTCGGACGGCTTGTGCTCTCCCGTGGGAAGAGGGCTGGTATAAATTGATAACTTGGGGGGTGGTGAGATGCTAGGGTAGCACCTGTCCTCCGGGCATTCCTCCTGCTCCTTCGTCAGTAAGTGAACATCATAGACGGTAAAGGTGCTAATGTTCATCCTGTAGAGTGTGACAGGCAACAAGTCTCTAGCTTAAAGTGTGCTGCAGAAGTACCCGGTCAGGCCTGGCACCCCCTTCGGCGAGTTTATAAGCTATGGAGGGAATGGGTTAGCTGACTTATGCCCGATTGCACCATTGAAGTTCAGCTACGATCTAGGATCAAATACCAGTTTGATATAGTGCATTTATTTAATTAAAGATGGTATTAATGTTTTGTAAAGAGAAATGCCATTCAGAATATCGGAAACTCTTTGGCTGCTGTGGTAGGGAAGGCAGTGTCGGCTGAAGAACTGGTAGAAGACTGTTAGGTCTTAGAGCGTTCTTAGGAGGACTGTGGCTGTGCAGTAGAGCCTTAGCATGACTTGTGCTAAGACGCGCTACGTGGATACCTGGCGTTTTTTCCGAGCACACAATGTTATATTCCCCTCGGCTGGAAGGTTTCTGCATGCCTCGTTCACTTTCTGTAATCTTAGGCCGCCACCCCTTCAGGTTCGGGCCGGGCGGTGCCGCTGCTGCCATATTTTGGCAGAGTGGTGACAGGGAGTTTTGGTTGGTTGCGGGTGGTATCCGCCTCTCGCTTAGGGGCAAACGCATGCCTGCGGTTGCTTCTCAGCTGGTTTACAAGTGACGGGGGTGATGATGTGGGTGCTAGCCTTGGAGGTGACCAGCCAGTCGAAGTTTGATTCCCTTGGGGGCATGTGACTTGCACATAATGTGAAGTCAATAATAATAATGATTAGAAAGAGTCACGAGTCATATGCAACACACTAAAATCAATTCAAGCGACTTCTGGAGAGACATCTCACATTCTTTGATTTTATCACCACCCTTATATATGCTATTCACTGCAAAGCGAGCACTTTTTAAAGCCCTCTCATTAAAAATAGTAGTAAATAAATATATTTTATTGTAGCCGTAGATGTTGTCAGTGTGTGGTGGAATACACACACTGTGTATTATTTAAATGGCAATATTTTTTTTAAAGTGGTTAAAAAGATTTTAAAAAATGACGGAAAGTAAAAACTAGGGCCTCAAAAGTGCTCACTTTACTGTAAACAGCCTTTAGTTTGGTATGATTTATTGTTTCAGATAAACATGGTTAGCAAGAATATGCATGGGGTAAACATGGACTTGCCAACAGTTATTCCTCTTAAGAAAGCTTGCAAAATGTAATTGAAAGATTACCACGACTCTGGCTACGAAACTGCTGTTACTTCAGCTAAACAAATCGCTGGAGCACTTTGCTTTGAAGCAGTATTTAAAAAAACTCTCAGCAGGGGAAAAAAAAAAAACATTTTGACTAAGAGTTGAAACATGAAGCTGTCGCTCATCCTGAGGCGCCTTACAAAACAAGTGTGTGTTATCCTTTACTCGATGCTGCCATACTCTCTATTCCACAGAGATTCTCACACTTCAGTGAGCACAGTAATACTTGAGGACTTCTGTTCAACATCAAGATGCTCTGGCCTTCCTACTTTGAAAGCAAAATTTCTTGCTCTTGAGAGAGTGATTTAGACGGTCAACAGTTGTATAATGGACTTATCCATTTAGAGGCATTGATGAAATTAAGTGAAATAGCAACTCCAGTACAAGTTTTAAACTAAATCGTCAAACACGACATGATGGACTGTTTCCCAAATGTTTGTATTTGTATGAGAATTTTACTGACGATTCTTACTACAGTGGCTCGTGGATAACGCAGTTTCAGTAAACTCAAACTCAAAACACTTACGTTCAGCGATGAGTCAAGAATATCTATGAGCTCTGGCAACAGTTTTTGTCAAAAATATTCTTAAGAATGTGGATTTGTAAGACAACATTAAAACATTTGCAGAAAGTAAAGCAAAGAGTGGTACATTAATGTGATTACAAAAGCGAGAGTTTGCATTGTAACAAATTGGTACACAACTTGAAATTTATGCATGATAATGTTTTTATTGTCGTAAATAAGTGTGTATTGTTAGGAATTTACGTCAATTCATACCTGAAAGGGGTTATGGGCGTAGCTAAATAATGAGTCGTGATTAGGTAGAGCACAGAGCAGTATAAGATGGAGTTTATTGTACATAAGGATTATACAATAACTATTTATATGACTATTGATCGGGGGAGCTTAAATTGAACACAAAGATGCGAATTAATTGTATCAAGTATTATTACCTCACGCCATTACTAATACAATTTAATTGGAAAGTCCCCACCTTGTTCATGTTGCCGGAAGCTGATTCTAGGAGGCGGTTAACGACGGCCGGACACATCCGTCAGTGGTCTTCTCGTTCCAGTGGGCCAATGACAAAAGAGGCCGCTCCCGGTGTTACGCTGGCCTATATCGGGCACATTGTTTAATATTTTCGGCCCTGTTTACTGGCCTGTGGAGGGGGTTTCTGCAACTGCCTTTCGCAAGGTGTTATTGCAATCATGCTCGTGCCCTGGTTCAATGCTTGAAGGTGTGATCAGGCAGGCCGTTCAGCTAAGGTCTGATAACTTCATAATAGTATGGATAGTTATAGCGTGGGTCCATAAGTATCGATCATACCACATAAATTGCTGTGGTATCCATGCTTCTGTTTGTCTCTCTTCAGTCAATCCAAGCAACCAGTTTGGAAGAAAACTAATAGGAAATGGAGAGTCACAAATTTTTTTAATTTTATGTTTACGAATACTGTAAATTGATTAAGATGGAACAATACACTTCCATTTAATTTTTCGTATTTGACTTTGTTTCTGTTGCAGTAAAATTTATTTAAATCCATCAGTAATGTCATCCCTTAACACACTGCACAGACATAACATATTCATTTATTGAGCAATAAGAGTTTGTGTTTATTTTGTGTGTTTAAAACTGCTTTTCGCATGTTATTTTCAGGGTATTATATTTTTTTTTACGAAAAAATTGTGTAGCAATGTGGTTTGTACCTACAACCATGGACCATAAAAAAATTAAGTACAGTGTAATTTATGTAAAAAATAATGTACAATGCAGGGCTTATCTTGGTCTGTGAGAAAAGAGAGACTGCATAAAGGAGGCAGAGCCGTTAAATTATGTACATGACTGAAAAAAAAAAAAAAAAAAAAAAAAAAGAGAGAGGGCACTTGATGAGTGAGTGGCCTGGGGTGACAAAATCGCTTTTAAATTACTATTGTGCTGCTTTCTTTGAACTTTTGTATAGTTCGTACCTTTTTCTGCACCAAGTGTCACCCAACGACTAGTGAATTTCCTACTCTTGCTAACAATTGCCTTTGTCTTTGAACATTCCCTTACAGCTTTGTTTAAATTAGTCTGTTTCATTGCATACATCGTACTTGCATACATCGTATTATCATTGCCACTGTTTATTGTCCATGTATTCCTTAAAAAGCAATGGTAATATCACACAATAAATACACGTCTGTGTAATTTGTGCTCTGCAGTGGAAGGATAGCGTTTGTGTTTATGAAAATTAGGTTATGGTCACTGGTGTCATTAGCACCTGTTGCTACATCTACACGTACCTTGGTGTTACATACTGTGTGGTCAATCAAGGTGCTGGTTACTTGTGTGTATTTGGATAACTATTGCATACCTGTAACAATTTGTTTGATATATCAATTTGTAGTGTGTGGTGCTGGAGTTATTTTCAGTTATGTTTGTGTTGAAGTCACGTAATATAAATGTGAGTGTACACTTGCAATTAGTCATGTCTTAAGTCCAAGGGAGCCAGAAAAGTTGGAGTAACACATGACAATGGTTTATAACAACTTGTGGCAAAGTAAATTCCAAGAAATTTAATGTAACAAGTTATTTCTAGGTATATTGAGAAATAATCATTATGGACTGATAGAATGGTGTGGGGTAAGTTGTCCCTAACGAATAAGGCAATGCCGCCAGTTGACGTGTGTGTGCACGAGAAGAGCTTTAAACTTTATCCAAATAATTCCTGTTCAAAAATTGATTATCGAAATCAACCTCTCACCCCCCATCCATATTCTGACGACATTAGCCTGGATTATGCTAAGTGACTCATTAGGCAAAGCAATGTTACTCTTGTAAAATAAATGTATTACAGTCAAAATTGTTGATTCAATCACAAAAATTGTTTTAATTTCTTTGCCAGCATTTTATTGACCAATGGCACATCCATCTGCTTTTGCCATAGCTTACACAGAACACAAATGCCGACATTTATTCAATAAATTACTTTAATTACCCAAAGAAAAAAAAATTATGATTGCCTGCTCTTCTTCCCAACAGTTCTCTCCTGTCAAAAAAATTATATACAATTTAAAATTACCACTCCCCACAGGCCAAACTTGTTGCTGTTACTGAAACTACAATTCTACCAACTCGTCAATACAACTGAAAAATATTTCTTCAGAAGTTACATCACAACTTTTCAATTTTTTGCAATATGAAATTCAGACTTATCTCAATTACCTTACGCAAACTGATATATCTGCGGGTGTAATCGCACTGCAGCATTTTGTGTTTAGGAAAGTCGGATCAGTATGAATTATATCCATCAGTTCTTAAAATTTTTATCTCAACATCCTACAACACTGACAAAATTTTGTGCAAGTGTTTTCAAGATCTGAAAATTGAGTAGCTGAGGTAAAGTACGCTCGAGTGTCAACTAATTTCACCCAAAATTTGTCTATTTATGTTGAGTAGATGTATCCATACTTCGCTTCTCTCTGTCTTCTACATCCTCATCTTCCCACAAAACACTTGCTATCACAAGTTATTCTTCCTCGAAACTCTCCATGCATTGTTCTTGCAACACACGTTGCAGGCACAGCTAGACAAATTCTTTACAAATAGTGTGAACATGTGCCAACGTTAGCCTGTTTTGCTTACAGGCCCACTAAGTGAACAACTCTGGATGAGATTAGCTGCTCAACCTGGTAATATTGAGTGTTGAACTGTCCTATGTGCGTGTGCCCTGAGTGTTTAGAAATTGGACATAATTTTAAGGGGTGGTAAGGCACACCAAGACAAACATTTTAAAATAAGGAATGTGGATTAACCCCCCCCC
>NQII01006763.1:49339-112019 GCA_002778355.1 Clitarchus hookeri
TATGATGGCAAACAGCTGATCACAGTGCATAAACAAACAGATGTGAAGCATGGCTCACCTTTATATGAGCAGTTTGTTGTCCCCTGACTTGTAAGCAGGCATTAACGCAGCCAACCATGTTGTTATGCACACTGTCAAAAATACAGTACAAGGCAGGTTTTAAGATTTCTTCTAGTCAAGCCGTCCTCATTCTCCACTGATGTTCAACATGACCCCAAAATAAAAAGTCTAAGGGTGTTAAGATGGTGGTGGGGGGGTGTCAAGCTAACAGACCTCTTTGCCCCACTCATCATCTGGGGAAAGTGTCATCTAAGCACCCATACAGCAGGTTGTACTACGACCTGATTGAGAACTTCTTCAAAATTGGGTGTTTTAAACATGCCTCCTCTCTCAAGCATTATGATGTATTGGTTGAAGTTTTCCTGTGTCGCACATTGAAACACTAGCACAAATGTTTTCCTATCCGGCTGCCGCCTGTCTGGATAACGCTCCATGTAAATGTGCGACGCCTTAACTGTAACTTCGCACGCCTCCCCGTAAACACACGTCTGTTAATTCGGCAAAAGTGTACATAGCCATAACTTCACTTGCAGACACTATTCAATTCATTACTGGTACTTTGGGGACTGTCATCTGCTGTCCACTTCCAGGTTGGCTCAGCTCCGCTCCACACCACACCTGTGTACTCCGTTCGGACAGCACGTGGTTGGTCCAGGCAGCGTGCTGAATTAAAACTGAGCACGCATTGTTTGACACCTGTAGCTCAGTAGTGGGGAGTTTCCAGATACATGTTCTGTTATATCAAAATGTTTGTATCTGTGTGCCCTACCACCCCTTGAAATTATGCCCAACAATTTCCAAAAATCCAGTACGTGTATCTTTATGATTAAGTATTTGAGATGTGTGTTGTAACAGTCTTGGTTTAAGCTGTTGAACGTAAGGCTGTCCAAAGAACTTTATATGAGAGGGGATGAGGTGCAGTTAAATAAAAGATTAAGCACTAAACTAACTACTTTACTTTTCATCAGTCAATACACTCCAGAAGTTAATTCTACACCCCAACAAAGACATTATGTATAACACTTACTGTTGACAAAGTCTACAATCTGACAGACTATTATCTATGGCATTAAGCCCCCTCAGACTTTCTGCTGCAGGTACTCACCATTGAATGAATATCTCGAATCTTGTTATGGCCCACGGAGGAGGGCTCCACACATGAACTTATGTGTGTATGTTCTGAGCGAAATAAAGCAAAATTTTAGGCTACGACAGAAATAACCTATCTGGAATATTGCCTTGATTCACAAAACCAACTACATACAGGATGAGTATAAAAGAATACCCCAACTTTGAAGGTCTATAATATCAAAACCAAACAACCTACAACCTTGATTGACCAATCAAATGAACCATGGAACCGTGAAGTTTGTTTACCATACATTCATAAATATTCAATGTGACCACCATGAGTGGCCCGAACGACATCTACGTGATAATCAAACTCGTTCCACACTCTTGTCAGCATGTCCGGTGTTACGGTTTGGATGGCGTTCCTAACTCTCAGTTTGAGGTGGTAGCGAGCTCGCATTCAACACGTCAATGTGAAGGGGACAGTATAATGTTTCTTTATGTGCTGAGAGATGACACTAGGAGCATCTGTCGTCGCACTACGAACATGTGCTGTGTGTTAGTCCGTATCACGATGGAGACAGAACAGTAGGCGCTCTGTGTTATTCAATTTGCTAAATGAGAATCAGTTACGACTGTTCAATGTGAATTATGTCGCGAATACGGACATCGTCCTCCTGAGAGGTGGAGTATCGTACGTTGGTTTCATCAGTTCCATGACACAGGATGCCTTTGCAAAGGCAAAAGTTCCAGGCAGCCGCATGTGTCCGAAGAGAATGTGCAACGGATTCAACAAGCGTTCGTTCGCAGTCCAAGAAAATCAACTCAACAAATTAGCCGGGAAATGCAAATCCCTCAATCAACAGTATGGACAGTGTTGCGAAAGCGATTGCTGTACAAACCATACATGTTACAGCTTGTACAGGCTCTTACCGAAAGGGATAAAGAACTGAGACGTGATTTCTGCACATTCGTTCTTGCCCAGAATGAGGTAGACGATGCCTTCATGTCTAAGCTAGTTTTTAGCGATGAAGCGACGTTCCATACAAATGGTAAGGTGAACCGGCACAACGTGCGGATGTGGGGTCAGGAGCTTCCAGATTAAACCACCGAACACGAGCGCACTTCCCCCAAAGTGAACGTGTTTTGCGCTGTATCCAAAGACACTGTTTTCGGCTCTTTCTTTTTTCACGTACCTGCTGTTACTGGAATCCCTTATTTGGACATGGTTACAGAGTGGTTGTTTCTTCAGTTAGAAGAGGCGGTGGGGGACTTCATTTTCCAGCAGGATGGTGCGCCACCCCATTGGCACCTAGCTGTCCGCAGATACCTGAACAAGACATTGCCACAATGCTGGATTGGTCGAGAAGCAGGTGGTGACCAGGCTCTCCATCACTGGCCCCCAAAAAGCCCGGATCGTATCCCATGCGATTTTTTCTATAGGGGTACATAAAGGATCAAGTGTTTCGTCCACCATTGCCGGCTAATATTGATGACCTCAAAATGAGAATTACCATAACACCGGACATGCTGACGAGTGTGGAACGAGTTTGATTATCTCGTAGATGTCGTTCGGGCCGCTCATGGTGATCGCATT
Organism: Clitarchus hookeri; assembly: GCA_002778355.1. Classification (NCBI taxonomy): domain Eukaryota; kingdom Metazoa; phylum Arthropoda; class Insecta; order Phasmatodea; family Phasmatidae; genus Clitarchus; species Clitarchus hookeri. Next base: position 52,068 of record NQII01006763.1, read on the forward strand.
GAACATTTATGAAGATATGGTAAGCAGATTTCTCAGTTCCACAGTTAATTTGATTGGTCAACCTGGGTTGTTTGGTTTTGATATTATAGACCTTCAAAGTTTGGGTATTCTTTTATACTCGTCTTGTACATATTTATGAAAATAAGGCATGCTAGAAACAATGAGTATATACAGACACAATTATAACAAATATTTGGGCTAATGTTAAAAATATTTAGGTAGTTGCAGGTGGTCATCTGTATACAATAAATATTATTGTTCAACCATCATAATAAAAATAAATACATGAACATTTATCTACAAGTTGAAACCCTTTACATGGTTGTTATATTCCCTACTTCATAATCCACTTCTTACAAAAAAAATATATAATTGGTATTTAAACCTAATAATAGCAAAAAAATTTAGTCAAAAGGNCATAATCCACTTCTTACAAAAAAAATATATAATTGGTATTTAAACCTAATAATAGCAAAAAAATTTAGTCAAAAGGAATAAATATTTATTTCCTTTTTTTAATAGTCAGTAAAACAATGTTACACATCAGCACTATGTACAAAACGTAAAAAATATTTCAGTCGTGTTTACACAAAATNTAGTCAGTAAAACAATGTTACACATCAGCACTATGTACAAAACGTAAAAAATATTTCAGTCGTGTTTACACAAAATTTATGCCAATAAATCAATGCACACATTGAATATAAAAAAATAACAAGATATTTTCATTATAACAGTATTGATACTTTTTTTTTATGGATATAAAATATTTCACTTAAATATATATCACAGAAATGCACACGGCTATACCAAAAGGACATAACATTACAACCCACACCCTGACATGGATATGCAATATATATANATAGCTTGCTAAATAATAATAAAAACTATTCAAAATAGAAGTACATGACATGAAACCAAAAAGTTTTCATGTATAGTTTAATTCTCAAACAAAATCATAATTTCACATTTCACACCCCATCAGATCACAAACATTACAATAGTTTTAATAATGTAAATTAAGTATATTACACTAAAATGAGATCTCCAGTTAACTCAAAATCAGTAAAAATAAATGGCGTGTGGGGAGTGCACCCAGGGCAAGGCAACACCCTCCGAGTGACGGTCTTTCCAGCTGGGACCTGTAGGCGACCGTCATCCCCGGGCATGACAGAAAATGAGACCCTAGAATGGATCGGCGCTGGAATGATGGGGTGGGGGAAATGGGAGTACCCCGAGAAAACCCGCAGGCAAGCGGCATCATCCAGCACGATTCCCACATGCGAAAATCCGGGAGTGAACATGCCGGGGATCAAACCCAGATCGCCGTGGTGGGAGGCGAGCGCCCTGAACACTATGCCACCGCTCAAAATCAGTACTTTTATCAGAGCAAAAAAAAGTGCAGCACACAGACAAAACAGAGCGCATGTTATTTTACATCAGACTTGTCATATGCTATACATAAACATTATTTAAAATGCAATCCCACAAGATTGAAGAAACTGAGTACAGGAGACTGGATGAATCATCCCTGCAGCCACTGGTGTAATGATTGGGTTTTAATGCTTATGCTCTGCAACACATACCCAGTATTTTCCTATGGCTTGGGAGAACAAACTGCGAAAGATACAGAACTCTCTTTTTTTTCCTTGTAATTCTTTCACTGATGGTAATGAAGCAAGGAGAGACTGCTCAGTTCAAGTACAAAAAATTAACACCTGGACATACTGTCGGCTATAAAACAGACTGCAACAGACTGCAGTAGAGTATTGTAGTCTTGCTTTATCATGATCGAAGCTTGGGAACGTGTCACCTTAGCTAGCTTTACATATACCCGCTGTCTTTACCATGATAGTCATAACGACATTTAGTCACTAGTAAGACATTTTTTTATAGTGTGCCCGGACAGCTACATAAAGACAAATGAACCCCATACATCAAAGCAAGTCAAACAGGCTCTTGGCACACTATCAGACAAATTAAAATTTTCTTCAGCTATTACAGAGTGCCTGTTAGCATAACTTAGGTTAATTTAGTGAATTGTCAATTCAAATAATTAAATATTTTTTAATTTATTCTCCAATCTCTATATGCATGTTTTAAGGAAGACCGTTACCCTTCACCATCACACAAAGATTGTTCATGGTTAACTTAACTGAATGTACTGTAGTTACCTTAGAGGTTAAGTCTAGTTATAAATAAAATATGGTACACAATAATAAATGTACTGGCACCGAGATACAAGAAAACCCTTTACAAGAAGTTTCCGGCTTAATGCAATCATTAATTTTACACCTTGTCCACACTAACCATTTTAATAAACTTTCCTGGATTATAAGGTTTTTTTTTTTCAGTCCATTCAGAAACATTGGCTCAGGGTTTTACTGTACTTCATGTCTTCTTTTCAGCAACATTTCCAAGTGTTTAATGGGACAAACTCAAATACACTAGCAGTTTTTTTTTTTTGCTAAACTGCCATTCAAAGAAAATACCAAAATCCCTTTCTAAATAGACAGTAATGGCGATGTACTGAGTTGCAGAATACCATTTTGCCAGTGGTAGATGAAGACCAAAACTAAATGGAGCCCGCTGCCAGATTTTGGAGACAGACCATTTGTTTCCAGCCAGCCTAAATAACTGAGGAGGTGTGATAACTACAAAAAGAGAGAGAGAGAGAGAGAGAGAAAAAAAAGAAACAGTTATACCTCAAAAACTCAAGTGTATGTTCACCACACTGATGCAAGAAACCCATCTGAAAAATTCCTAAACCACTACGTCTTAAGGAGATCACACCAAAGATCTTAAAAGTGGAGAATCTTGACAAACCATTGAGATGACAAATCCTAACAGGGTTGTGTAGATATGACTGACAAACCACTGAGATGACAAATGTTAACAGGGTTGTGTAGATATAACTGTTTCATATATATAGTGTAATTTTACAGAACTGAGGGGAGAAAAAGTGAAAAATGATTTTATGAATATCAATTAAAAATATGAAATCAAACTTGCATAGTACCACCAAAGGTCATATGGTGTAACACTTCTTTAGGACTGCTGTAATATCATCCTCAACGAGAATAGATTCTGCCAAAATTTCAAGTTTAGTTGTATGAAATTTAGTAGTATTATAATGGATACAAGTAGATACAAGGACAAAAATTTCATTGTTACTCGTAAAATGAACATTTTGAAAGCACTTTGATAGTCAATGTACTTGAAAATTTTCATTTCATTTAGACTTCCAGCAACCAGCAGTCTTATCAAAATCTAAAATAAAAGCTCTGTTATTTTGTTATTGTTTCGGTACACAGTATATTCACACAATTCTAGATCCTAGCCATACAAGCAATGCCATACACTTCTGCAACACAAAATCAGTTGTGCTACAGTTTGCTTAATAGGCATAAAATGGGAAAGTTTTCACAAACACCATGTCCCAGGTTTCTTTAGCTTATTTCTGAAGCATGTACAATGTGTGTGAGAAAATATCAGTTTAATATATAATTTTAAGGATTTAAAAAGCCATACAAGTATTTAAGCATTATGTACAAAACAATAAAAGAGTGTAGGGTTGTACTCTGAGAATAAAAATTAATGCATTGCCAATGTGTTATTCAACTAAGGAAATTTAACTACAATACTACCAGTTTGTTATATACAAATATTATTGCTACAGTCTGTTCAAAGTAAAGTAAGCAGTTTTTAATTCAACCTATAAAAAAAAATGACTGACCACAATTGGAATGCAAGCAAGTTATGGAAAACCATTCCTCTGATGTTTTTAAAGTGTAATGTTTACATTTATATCCAGTCATGTTGACATTTTCTTGGTTTAATACAAATTAGAGCACATTAATAACATAGTTGTGTTACAACAATTTCAAATTTTCACTCAACTACACGTGAATAAAGTTATTAGGCTCACAACAGTGTTTATTTTACATAGAGCTGGATAAAAATGAAGCAACCTGTGGGAAATGTGTTTTGCTCGAGTCCATAATCATAAGATGACACGTCATTATTTGTTAAGATGAGTTATGTTTATACCACAATAGTCATCAGGGTATTTATTAGGATAGGGGCTTTTCCAAAAAATGGAATATATCAACATTACTTGTCACACAGAACACAAATTTACTAGGGGCATCAAGATATTTGCATTACATACTACCAAATGCAATAGTGGGGAGGGATATGGAGATCAGGTAAATTGTGGGGTCAAACACATAAAATATATGTACATTACATACAATTTGGGTTCCTTAATTAACCACATTAAATAAAAATTACTAATCACACTGATCACAAATTTACCACAGGGCTTACAATATTTGCAGTACATACTACCAAATGTGATAGTAGGGAGGGCTATGAAGATCAGGAAAATTGTATGTAAATTACATGTTGTGGGTTCCGTAATGACGTTAAATACAAAAAGGCAGAACCTAACTTCATGATTTGTGATTACAGGGGGAGTGTGTGCCGACACAGATAGTTTGTTAGAAAAAGTTTAATAAGTAAGCTCGCGTTGGTTTGTGAAGTTAAGTTTAATTTGGTTAAGTATTCTGCATTTGACATGGCTAGGCGGCAGCAGTACATAAGCCCTTCAATGCAATACACAGTACAATTCACTACACTAAAATACAAACATTAGAGTATAAATTCCATTACTCACCAATGTAATATATCTTATCGGTAATTTATTGCCTATAACTCGCATATACGACACATCTATTCAATACAACAACTCCACAAACACTTGTATTTCTGCACAATAATTATATGTTAACACTTCACATGAACATAATCGCAAACAAACACGCTTAATAGCACTCGTAAATCACATGCTTTCACACTGTCAAATTCACACGGTACACTGAAATTGCTGTCACTCCCAGCATACAACCATCACGTACGTAAACCAATATTGATGCACATTTGTTTCCTGTCTCTATGCATCATTGTTCAACGAATGCATCATGGCAATACACGTCAACTGCTAACAATACCTTTGAACATTTTTTTGTATGATATAAAATATGTTTATTTTTTCTACTACTAATATGTTACGTAGTCCATTCGCCCCGTGAATATAGACAAGGTAAGCCTTAAAAACTTCATCAGATTGAAATGATATCCCAACACTGCTTGATTACTGTATGTTATATATGTATAACCTTAGCACATCGGCAAAAAACATATCTTGTGAATAACGTTTTATAAATTAAGATTTTGTTTCCAGAGGCGTTCTCGCATTTAACATGATTCAGCTACCTGATAGAAATATATTTGACATACAGTTTACGTGTTTTACCGCATAAACACTACGACCTTCATTGCCCTCCTCACAAACACATTTCGTAGTATATACTGCAAATTACGTGAATTCCCAATGAACTTCGTATTAAGTGTGATTAGTAATGACTATACACATCATTTGCAGGTATTATTTTCTCGATTTTTGGAAATACCTCTATTTTATGTCATTACCGTCATCAGGTTGTACACATTAATTGATAAGACTAGATGAGAGTAGCAAGCCAGAGTTAAGGTATTGAAGACAGGTGTTGGCCTCTGGGCACTTCATGTTGGGAACTGTAAGGTGACTGTCACTGCTGTATGAGTCAAGATGCAATGCAAGATGTATTGCAGTATGTTTCATCTTATCTTGGTGTGTTGTGCTAAACCACGCTATGCCTACCATCACCTATCTGGCCCTTGCTCGACACCAGAGATGAGAAGCTGGCTAGAGGGAACAGTCATGGCTAGAAAACGCAATACAATAGTGTGTTGAAAACAAGATTACTGAATTGTGACTGAAGAATAAACAACACTCACTATCTGTTATTTATGATAACCAACTTAAAAATAATATGTAGCTAGCAACTCTATCCTAATTGAAAATATTATCATGGTTGCATAAAAGCTATTTTCCACAGCATTTTTATTTACACACCAACTTAACCTGTCCTGAGTCAGCACTGAAACACTGTCCCTCTAGAGACTGCTTAAATCTTAGTTTTAACAGAACCAGAATGGTGCATTTTACACCACCATTCCACCTGTACTTTAATACATATTTCACTCAGTATGAAACACAGACATGCAGCAAAACTGTGTTTGTATTTGTGGATTTGATAACTGGATATAAATGTGTTAAAATGTACAATTAACATCTTAGCACCTGGAATAACAAAACAGATACCTAACGCAATTTGCCATTTTTTCTTGCAAACATTTCAATACCATGTTCCCATGCAGTCTGAATGGTTACAGTAATGTTTATGGCATGACCCCCTGATGATAATACCTCCACCAGTGTGTAACTGATGTCCTGCGGTGGATTGCTATTTCAGATCAGGTGTGGAAGCACCCAAATAACTTTTCAGGTCCTCAACAGTTGACACCACCAACTTGGCCCTGATAGTTGCACGGCCCAGTCTCTTGTGCGCTGTGTATCGATGACACCCTCCAAACGAATAGTAGTAGTTGCCATCCTGCCTACCTTTGATCCACAGCACATCAATAGGTGGCACAAGGGAGCGTTTACTAGGATCCTGAAAAAATCAATGTCAGCAGTAAAGTTACAATTCTGTTCAAATGTAAAGGGGCATTACTGTCCCTTATTACAATTTTAATGAAGCACGGTCCAAACTGTTATGAGTAAATTTTGGCATTTGTATCAGTGTCAGAAGTTATGCAGTTGTTACAGGAACAAGTTATTAATTACAAAATTGCTCACAGCTATTAATAGTTCCATACGATTATGATATACAGGCTGGTCCACCTAACATGGACACCCCCAATATTTCCGGAACACATTTCGCAATCTACAACTGTTCCGGAAATTTTAGAGGTGTCCACGTTAGGCTGACCATCCTGTAAGTTTCTGTTTGTAACCATGATTTATTTCCTGTTTTGCCAAATCAAAAACACAGTTTTAGTTGCACACACAAACGAACAAAGCTAACCGCCCACCCTCTTGTCTCTCACTACCTTCCATTGTCTTCAGTCCCACAATTCATGGCGCCAGCAAGTTCTAAATACAACCTTCGCAAGAAAAGGTCTAACTCCTGTTTTTAGCATCACTTGAGCCTGAACATACTGCCCGCCGGAAAATGTTACATTTTATTATTCAAAACAAGTCAACAAATGCAGCCATTAAAAATCAAATTAGGACAAGAGATTACAACAGTCAATGGAACATGATAATACTGTCTCGTATATTTATAGATACTCTCTTAGATTAATGGCAATGAACATATCTTCGAAACAGGCCTAACAAGTTCACCATTGAGAGTTTTTAGAGTCACGACTCTGACAACACCATTCACCAAGATGAGTTTGAATGATTCTGGCAGTTCTCTATTTCAACGGTGGCAAGTTTCAGTCCTTCACCAGGATGAGCATGTCTTCTGCTAAATTGGGAGTTGCAACATTCCATTCATTCAAAGATCACAATCCGTTTAGTTCTTTGATGAAGTGTATGGAGATATTTGGTGCTCGTTTCCAGATGCACTGTTTGAAACACTGCATGCAACTGTGGATATAGTGCCGAATTAGTCGTCTAGTGCTCAATATCCACAACTACTGTCTCTAAATGAGAGATTGCGTAGTCTGTGGTCCAGCATGAAGGTAAGTGGTAGGATGATAATTAACAATCAGCACTGACAGGTAATATTTACCTGGAAGCAACATTGGATGTTTTGTTTGTTCAGGCAAGAAAGAATGTTGCAGCCGGCCACCTACCCTGATGACTCCGAAGACTACTTGGACACTCATTACGCTCCAGAATTTTAATTTCCTCAAAAAAATAGTGTTGTTGCACAACTTTTACCCAAAATTCCATTGCAGATTGCATCTCCTCATAGCTTAACAACTTTGAATCACAATGAATTAGTTTTCTGAAGGCACTCTTAGCTCTAAGCATCCATGCTGTCGCATACTTAAGTTTAGATAGTAATGAAAATATGTCCAACAAGTCAATTAATTCATTTCTCTTTTCTTGAACTACAAGGACCTGATTTTGTACTGACTTGCATTCAGGAAACTCGTTCAAATCCAAGGTCCTTACCCATTGTATGGGCCAATTTGCATCCGAGCCTGCCAGCCAGTCAGGACCATTGAACCACAGTGTGTTACCAAAGTGCCTCAAGAAGCTAAATCTGAGTCAGGACCATTGAACCACAGTGTTTTACCAACTAAGCGCTCTGGAAAAACACCTCAAGAAGCTAAATCTGAGTCAGGACCATTGAACCACAGTGTGTTACCAACTAAATGCTCTGGAAAAACACCTCAAGAAGCTAAATCTGCTGGGTTGCAGCTAGACGAGACACAATGCCATATGCTCAGAGGTGCGATGGTCTGAATTTCAGCAGCACTATTTGCTACAAAAGTCCTAAATTTATGAGATGATGTTATCCACAACAGCACAGTTGTAGAGTCACACCACATGTGTATGGTAAAGTTGTATGATTCGTGTTCAAAATGGTTGCTCACGTACTGCTACTATCTTGCCAGAAGCACCGCACCAAATAACTTAAGCCTACGAATAGACGGTGTTTTCAGTGGAGCAACCTTTGATTTAGCAATTACCAGATGGGTCAAAATCACTTCACCGTCAACAAGCCACACATAGATCACAGCAGCATATGCCTTTTCAGAAGCATCGCAAAACCAATGGAACTGAAAGTTGCTTGCATCACGTAAACTGATGTATCTTGGGATTCGTACAGCAGTAGGAAAAGATAGTGATGTTCGGAAATGCAGCCACTGACTGGCAATTTATTCAGTGACTGGTTGAGCCCACTCTAATCCTAATGTCCACAGACTCTGAAACAACATCTTAACCCACACTATCACTGGTGACACCCATCCACAAGGGTCAAAGAGCCTCACAATTGTTGACAGAATACCTAGTTTAGTAATAGATAACTGGGGGATGTTGATGTAGTATACAAACTAATCTGTTGCTGGACACCAAGAACTTTGATAGTTGAGCTTGTCTTGATCAAAAGTTCTCGGAACTTCACATTGCTCTGCAGGCATATCTTCCAACACAGTGGGGCTGTTGGAGGACCACTTTTGCAGCTCAAATCCTCCTCAAGCTAACAGGGACACCAGTTTACTCTTCAATTGTATTGCCTCTTGTACAGAGCTGGCCCCAGTAACTGTCATCGACAAACACGTCTCTTAACAATACCTGTGATGCTCGAGGAAACTGGTGAGCTTCATCCAGTGCCAACTGCTGCAAGTTCTTCAAAGCTTGGTAAGGGGACGATGCTAACCCATACGTAACAGTGTTTGATTGATAATAGACATGAACATCATCTTCTGGAGTAGGATACCACAAAATGCACTGATACTTGTGGTCGTCAGGGTAGATTTCAATCTATCTAATGTCTGCAGTAAAGACTAGAGGCATCATTTGAAAGTTCAGGATGATATCACCTGCATCGTTTTGTAGTTTTGTCCCAGTAAGCAAAAAACCATTTAATGAAATACCAATAGAAGTCATTGCAGATCCATCAGAGACTACACGAACTTTGGTGGTGGAACTATCTTCTTCGAGTACAACATGATGGGGTATCTCCAAATACGCTAGAAGGAAGAATACAGAAAAGCTGGCTGGTTCACGCGAAAAAACGACGGCGCTGCACTCAAGCGGCGCAGCATGATGGCCATGCCTTGTCCGCACTGCTGCAATCGCAGACAAAAAACTTTTAAACTAAACTCATTGCAGCGCAAAAAGTAATCTTCAGAATTACAAAACAATTTTATTGTTAAATCTTTAGTCTCTTCTTGCCACGTCGAGCCAATAAAATTTTCTGAATAATAGTTTTTGCTTAAGAAATATTTTACAGTAAGCTGTGTTTTTATTCTGAACATTGCAGAACAACAAATTAATAAGGGAGGCAAAGTTTGTATCGATAATGGTAAATATTTAAAGGAAAAACTAAATTGTAATAATGTGCCACTCACAATGTGACCTTAATTTTTATTGCGACTGCATGTTGATTCTTGGGAAACATACAGTGCAGAGCTGTTGCTTGATTTGGTAAGCTACGAACAATGTCCCAGGGAATATGTGCTGAATATGGTTGTAAAAATTATTTTACTATATTATATATAAAATAATTATTATAATATAATTATTTAATAATATAATTATATAATTACAGCTCAAAGTCTTATTTGTGATTTCCAAAGGACCAAAACACACAAGTTATATATATATATATATATATATATATATATATATATACACATACATGCACGCACGCGCACACACACACACACACAGAGTCGTTTGACAGCAGTAAAGTAAAACCGAAATTATTTTGTTACTTTACAGCTGCCGACAATGGATCCACGAATGCCAACGAGAAGAATATATTAGGACTCATGGTCCTTAGTACATGGATAGGATCTATTGAGTGGGTTTTAAACATTATGACTCTGCATGCTTCAGAAATTCCAGGTTGCCAAGTCAGAGGTAAAAGTATGATTCTAGAAAAATGTTTATCCTTTTGGAAGCATTAATATACAACATTAATAACCATGGCCCAACAATCCTAAAAACAGATTGCAATAAACCGTACCAGAGCACTTGAAATCCTTTGCCCAGTGTTAGTGTTAAGTACTTTTTTATTCCGACTTAATGATTGGCGAATGAAGTACATGTAGTGCCAATGCTATAAAGATGAATTATACTTGCATTTAACTTGTGTCAAAACTCTGGTCGCATCCCGAAAGTTTTGGTTCGTGATCAGGGATCCAATAACTTACCAAACTGATTGGAATGATTGAGAAACCCGTTCAAATTTAAATTTGCGATGGACACTTTTTATTTTTGTTTTTGTTACAGTAAAGTGAGAACTTTTAAGGCCCTGCTAATTTTTTCCTGTCATCCAATTTTTATCTTCCCGCCACTTTTGAATATAAACCTATTGGGAGGGCCTTAAAAAAGTGCTCACTTTACAGCGAATGGCCCATATAAAATATTTTAATGTCTTAATCAATTATTTTGTAAAGAGTGTAAAGAATCACTATGGAAGGATTCAGAGTAAAGAAAAAAAAAACCAAAGAAAGTCAGACACATGTAAATTGTAAAACGATAGGAAGGAATAGTCTGGAGGAAAAAGATTTTTGTAACATAATAAGGTAGAAGGATAATTTTTTATTATTATATTTAATATTATTTGGTACATTTTTTCCCTTACGTGTTATATGCCTTATGTAGATAGCAGCAGTATGGTAACGAGGTAAACTTTATTGAACAATTAGTGCCACAGATATTCTTCAAAGCAATTTTCCACTAGGTTCATTATTATAGTGGATAGTCTTGTGAAATCATTATGCTGATACGTGGTAAACTTATAGCACAGTTTGTTAACCGTGATTTCGGTTTAAAGCTGCTTGTAACAGTCAAATGTGAAAGGCAGTCAGCGATATGGCCGTAATTTAATCTCCTTTAGAAAGTTCCAGAGAATTAAAATGATGGAATTTGAAACTGCATTCTATTCTCTTTTTTAATTGTTCATGTTTATTTATAAGTAATGTTTGCATGATTATTAAAAGTGTTTGAAATAAATGTATTTGTTAAGTGAATTGTAAAAAATATAATGCATATGCATTGTATTACAGTAACTGCGCTAATTTTTAATGGCTTAATTATGGTTTATTTACAACACAACAATGTAGTTTGCTTTCTCTGTACTTCAGCTATTTTTTCAACTTCTACGTCCTATTTCCAAATTCTCAAATACTTTACTATTTTATGTATAGCATAACTGTATTCACGTAAAAAGAAAGTAATTAATATTGGATATGGTACTCTCTCTCTCTCTCACATAACTTGGCAAGATCATGACAGTCAATGAGTGGCAACTTAACCTATACGAAACATACCACTTGCCATTTACAAAATCCTGTATCAGCTGATGCATGAACAAATGAAAATTAATATTACGTTGGCTATTCTGACTACACTACCTACGCACATCAGACANATCAGCTGATGCATGAACAAATGAAAATTAATATTACGTTGGCTATTCTGACTACACTACCTACGCACATCAGACAAGCAGAAAATACACTGATAAAAAAAAAGAGTTCCTAGATTAATTAATACATTTTCTTTTACGTGGTCATGGAACAGCTGTTGTTAGTGTTACAAACTAAACTTCGTGTTAAAGTAGTAATGTAGAGGTGTTCAAAATGAAATGCAAATTAATACGGTCTGTATTCAAATTAAACGCAACTTCAAACATTCGGAGTTCAGTTTACGTTGTACCCCCACTCACTCTGTCATGCATACATGCTTCATATTAATTCTAAAAGCCTACAGAAATATTGCATAGTATTGTTCAATTATTTTTCAAATAATTTGACGAAATATATTTTAAACTCGTGTTGTTTTGAGCTATTAATAGGAGAAAACTGAACTTTTAAAAATACGGGATCAAGAGGCAGACCAACATGCTGCTATCTGTTGATGAACGTGCTCGGCTCACAACACTCCCTGCCACGCCATCTGTTAGCCAGCTCCCGAAACACTACCAGACAGAAAAAAATTGCTTTCTTGTGTAAAATAATTTACAAACTGATACCAATTGTTTTATATTCCCGCGAGCTCTGTATAATTTTTAAAGTAACATGTATTTCCGTGTACAACGATTTTGATTACTAGTAATTTCTATTGGGCTGTAATCATTACGCCTACGTCCATTATACGCCATGTTCTTCTCTTCCCACAAACCCATCTCTCTGTAGTTTTCATGTTGTTACTATACTGTACTCTCCCCCTCCCCTTCTCTNTCTTCTCTTCCCACAAACCCATCTCTCTGTAGTTTTCATGTTGTTACTATACTGTACTCTCCCCCTCCCCTTCTCACCAAGACTAGTGCACTATACAATACAGATAACAAACAAATCATGAAAATAACATGGCCGCTACGACATCACACACATTATCATTATTTTGCCACTCCTCTTTTTCACGTCCTGAAGAAGCATTCACTGGAATGTTTTTGTTTTTATGTGGACACTATGTGGACACTAAACTTCCTAGTGATGTCTGTATCTGAAAGTACATTTGAGTGGAAGGGATTAAAGGTACCACCAAATTCCATATTTGGTGTCAGGAAATAGTACACTTCAGTCCACCTTCTCTTAGCGTACTATCAAACAAAACTCACCCCACAGCTTAAACTACACAGTCTAAATATTTTTTAAATAAAATTTTTGTGTTACACATACCTTGTTCAATACATTTATACCAATATTTTCTTGAAATTCTCACCCTGATTCCTTTTGATTACACCACTTTAATTTACTTGTAATTATGAGATAAATGCATGTCATACTAACTACAAACAACTCGAGTCAGAACAGAATTCATAGCCTAGCTCGTAACTTGTTACATTTTAACACTTTATATAGAAAAAATTATTTGCTTGCAAGAAACAACTCCTCTTGATTTTTTCCCAAACTTTGTTATACACATTCCNTCTTCTCTTCCCACAAACCCATCTCTCTGTAGTTTTCATGTTGTTACTATACTGTACTCTCCCCCTCCCCTTCTCTCCAAGACTAATGTACTATACAATACAGATAACAAACAAATCATGAAAATAACATGGCCTCTACGACATCACACACATTATCATTATTTTGCCACTCCTCTTTTTCACGTCCTGAAGAAGCATTCACTGGAATGTTTTTGTTTTTATGTGGACAGTATCTGGACACTAAACTTCCTAGTGATGTCTGTATGTGAAAGTACCTTTGAGTAGAAGGGATTAAAGGTACCACCAAATTCCATATTAGATGTCAGGAAATAGTACACTTCAGTCCACCACCTTCTCTTAGCGTACTATCAAACAAAACTCACCCCACAGCTTAAACTACACAGTCTAAATATTTTTTTAATAAAATTTTTGTGTTACACATACCTTGTTCAATACATGTATACCAATATTTTCTTGAAATTCTCACCCTGATTCCTTTTGATTACACCACTTTAATTTACTCGTAATTATGAGATAAATGCATGTCATACTAACTACAAACAACTCGAGTCAGAACAGATCTCATAGCCTAGCTCGTAACTTGTTACATTTTAACATTTTATATAGAAAAAATTATTTGCTTGCAAGAAACAACTCCTCTTGATTTTTTCCCAAACTTTGTTATACACATTCCCAGCAAAACCACTAATTTACACTTTTCATGCAGTTTCGCAAAATTATATTATTGCTTGTTGCCTTACTACAATGGACAATTTTATTTAATTATTTTATAAACAATACATGCAGTTTCTGAGCACACTACTCAAAATTCTTTACAAATCTAGTCTCATTGCTCCCAACCATTTTCATTATGTTTCCATTCTTACATCTTTTGTATTCTTTCTTTTATATAAAAATTAATAGATCAAAAATAGTTTTATTTCATAAACCATTTTAACTTCTAGACGTAATATAATTAATGAAAGAATTACTAGCCATTCTCTAAAACATTCATTTAAATCTGTGCTGAATATATATTGTGGTACTCACACTGTGTATGTAACATGCATCAAAATGTTCAACTCGTGTTTGAAACTATAAAAAAACTTAATTACGAGAAACTTTTGAATACAATGGTTTTTGGTCTTAATAATGAGAGATGCATTAACTTACATCCTACTGTGAAGTGTGTCCTTCCTTGCACCCAGCAAGTTTGTGAGGTTATCATGGAAGAAATCGGAACATTTGAAATTGGTGAAGTAAAATATCAAATTATGATGGTTACCAACAGACAAATGTCAATTTCTAGAGCTCATCACTGCACCTGAAAACTTTGTTGGTAAATCCTAAGGACTTAAAAACTTCAACATTAATATTTCAAATCAGTGCTTTATCATAGGTGGCTTCTCAGAAAACTTCACATTTGTAATGTGACATGAGATCAAGACTTATCACAAGATCAACTTTCAAGCCACTCTCCACCCCTTTGTCCTATAACTGTGGAGGTAAAAGAGAAAGTGATAGTTATGCGATTAGTGATCCACTAAATAATAACACAGCTGCCTTCTATTTAGAGTCTATTCNGCACAGCTGCCTTCTATTTAGTCTATTCGTAGTTTCTTCACACTTTTTTAATCAAACCTTTGAAAAAAAAACCATGCATGACATGTTTGGTTGCTACCTAAATATGACATGTATCAAGATCGTTTTATACTATGTTGACTTAAAAGTACCTACTTTTTTGGTTACTCTGAACTTTTATTATTTTATCTATTAATTACGATATTTCATTTATATTTAATATGAATAGGCAGAGAGAAAAATTGTAGGTTGGTAATGCCTAGTAAGAAACAGTTCTTATGCAAAATATAATTACACTGTAATTATATAGAATAGGGGCTTTACTGAAAACCGGGAAAATTAAACCTGTACATGGTGTAGGTATATGGTCCCTACTAATCACATTTAATAGGAATTTTTTTGGGGCTTCACGTATTTTGCAGAATATACCATGAAATGTGATGGTGAGGAAGGCTATGAAGATTGGTGTGTTTATGCAATAAAACACGTGAAATTTATGTCAAATATATTTATTTCTAGTATCTGAATTGTGTTTAATGCGAGAACACCTCTATAAACGAAAGCTTATTTTACAAAACGTTAATCACAAGGTATGTTTATGCCGACGCACTAAGGTTATACACCTATAAACCATGGTAATCAAGCAGTCTCAGAATACCATTTAATTCCGATGAATTTTTCAGGGCCTACCTTCTTGAAATTCAACACATGTTTGTGCTATGTAATATATAAGTTGTAGAAAACATATATATATATATATATATATATATATATAAACACACTATATCATACACAAAACAATCTCAACTGTTGTTTACGTCTTGTAGTTGATGTGTATCGTCATGATCTGTTCGACAATCATGCACAGAGACAGGAAAGAAATTTGCAACTAATTTAGTTTTCCGGTTCAATTTGTACCTATTTCATGCNTATATATATACACACACACACACACACACACACACACACACACTATATCATACACAAAACGATCTCAACTGTTGTTTACGTCTTATAGTTGATGTGTATCGTCATGATCTGTTCGACAATCATGCACAGAGACAGGAAAGAAATGTGCAACAAATTTAGTTTTCCGGTTCAATTTGTACCTATTTCATGCCATAGTTGTATGCTGGTAGTGCATGAAACACGACGTGCATTGTACTGTGTGAAGTTGACTGTATATTGTCATCGGTGGGAAATGTGATTTATGAGTGATACTAAACATTTATCTTTGTGGTAATTAAATATGACGTGTTAAATCAACATATTGTGAGGAAATACAAATGTTTATTTGAAATTCTTTCCATGTGAATTGCGTGGTAATACCAGTGTTACCAGGGTTTACAGAAATTGAATAGTTAACGTGTCACATAACTTCTCAGCAATAGATCACAAAGGAATTATTAAATTCACTGCTCACATAGGTAAGTAACTTACTTTATCAGTTTTTACATGGAAAGTAAGTGTATTTTGTAAACTACACAGTAAAGGTGTAGTTTTACTTGTGACTGTGGGAACTAAAGGACTTTTGTACTGCTGCTGCTGCTAGCCATGTAAAATTCAGAAGACCTAACCAAATGAAACCTAACTTCACGATAGGTGAATCACAGGGGTTGGATGAACCAACGTGAGGTTAGTTTTTTGAACACACTATCTCGTGTCGGTACACATTCCCCCTGTAATCACACATAGTGACATTAGGTTGAGTTAGGTTAGGTCTTCTTGTATTTAAGGTGATTACTGAACCGAAATAATATGTAATCTACATAAATTTTATGCTTTTTACCCCAAAATTTCCCTGCGCTTCATAGCCCTCCCTCCTATTGCATTTGGTGGCAAACACTAATCCTGTCTTTACCTATCATGAAGTTAGGTTATGTTAGGTCTTTTTGCATTTACTCCCCACTATCGCATTTGTTAGTAGCCTGTAACGTTCCACCGTCTGGGTTAACGACTGGAAGTTACAACTCTTGTTAGCTCAATTGGTAGAAACATGAAACTTTAAAGGCGCCAAACCAATATTAAATAAAGTCAAGCTTCGGTTTATTTGCTCTGTATTTTCATTTATCCTTCAAATTAAACAGTTCACATACACTCTTTAGGTATGCCGAGTACAAACAGGTTTCACAGACAAACAAGCAGAGCTGTGCCACAGTCGTTTATTGCTTATTCACGTATTGAAAACTTGCATCGCAAGAAGAAGTTACGATGGCAGGAGGGACATCAGTTCCCTCCTGGCATCCTAGCGACCTCCCACACCAGCGGAAATAATTTAGGAGAAATTAATATATGCCGAAAAATAATGAAGTTAAAAAGATTTAGTGGTCGCGGGTGCTTGCCGGTGTGAGCGATATTAGTCAGGCCCGATGCGTCTTCCTTGGCTGCTTGTTCTACGCCGTTAGTGGGCGGTTTTTGTCTCTCGTGCTTACCGCCCCTCCTTTCCCAAGGGTGCCACAAATGCTACCAAATAAGGACATGGCGTGGGCCGAGCAAAGACTTCCCACGCCATCCAAACTGCATCGCCATCCGAACTGTGTCGTCGGTAAAAGATAATCAAAGCTTCCAGAACAAAAACTGTTGATGCAGTCGGAAAAGTTTATATCTACAAATGCTGATGCTAACTGAAAACTATGATTTCCGAAAATGAACCACGTATCCCAATAATTAATAATCCTGCGTCATTAAATGCCTTTGTACTGAGAATATATTGATGCCCCTAGAAAATTTGTGTTCTCTGTAATTAGTAATGTTGATGTATACCATTTACTGTGAAAATTTATTTAGGTTTTGGAAAAGCCCCTATTCTATATAATTGCCCAGAGAAATATCCTGGAAGAAGAACTTTAGCATGGCTTCAGAAAAAGTTGTAAGTAGGTAACCGTGAATTTACTAAAATTCAGCAGCAGATCCATCAGCATGTCAAGTAATCATACGTCGCTTAGTGGTAATATTTTACCTATGGCTCTGCAGAACAGTATAACGGGAAATAATTTATTAGGCTCTGCCACCATGAAAAAGACTTCAGTTTAAAAGCAGAGTGGCACTTCTTTACTGCTACTTCTAGCAAATATCCATATGATGAGTTGGTGGTAATACAAAGCAATTGGAAACTAAAGCAAGTCTAAGACATACACTACCCATATTTTAACACCCTTAGGAATTTATGATTATTGTAAATCATATTAAAAGAATTACAGTGCTTTTTTCTACCGTTCTGAAGACTCTGTACAAAAATGTAAAAACTTCCATTAGCCTCAATTTGAAAACTCCAGAGCAGTTGAGCAAACAATAATTATTGCATAGTTAGGTGCCGGTGGATAGTTTGCCTTCATGACACTGTGTGGTGGGGAGAAAAAAAAAAAAGCATTAATTCTTAATGATGTGTTCGGAAGGGAAAATGCTGCTGCTGGTTGTGCCAGTGAAAAGAAAATGTTGGGCTAAGTGTCTTGTAAAAATATACCCCCTCCCTCCCTACCTCCTCAAGTTAAGAAATGATCAAATCAAAAACAAATTTATATAGTCCTACTACAATAATCCTACACGAGGGTGAAACTATGAGGTAGCAACAGGACGAGACACACATCAATAAATAGTAGCACACCTGTAGTGTAACAACATTTATTTATTTATAATATTGAGTTCTGTAGACCCAAAAATGAGCATAAATTGCTCTAGTGTAGAACATGACAGTGTTACAAAGTGAACACACATATACAAGCATATGGGTATAAAATACATAGTCTATAATACAAGTAGACAGATATTAGGATTAATGAAAAAGATTTATACAAATTTCATAAGCTATATACACTTAAATTGTAGTGGAGAAGTAAAACATGTAATACACATACAGTAACAATATTAATACATGCAAATGTTCACACACATTATGTTTACCCAAGGTATTTTACTTGTTTACAGGGGATGAGCGCCGGTCTACCAACAACGGATACAAACTATACTTTGTACTAATAATACTATAGAAATTAGGAGTTTAAGAATTCATCAACAGTATAATAAAGTTTAGAAATTCAATACTCCTTTAGGGTTGCTTGAATTTTTTTATCTTTAGATGTATATAGCAGTTAATTTTACCTTGAGGTTACCCATATTGAAAACTCAAAATTATGTCAACTGTCCACAAATTATGAAATAAAGAATAGTCCAATTCAAATCAGTTCATCATTAATACGGTGATTAAGTGTTGGCTTACTAGTGTTTTTTCAAGTGTGAGATGATAACTTGGTAAGTGGGCCCCTGGGTAGCACTGAAAATTACGGTTCCAAGCATTTGTATTTAATGCACAAAAACAAAAATTCCAGAAAATATATAGCCACAGTGATAATTCAAATGTGCACACTTCCGATCATAATACAAACAAGATTTAATTACAAGAATTATAGGGTGTAGTGTAAATCCTGTAAATTGTAATTTTGATGTGCACTCAAAAGTTCTAGCAAATTAATAGCAAAAGTTTAGCCTGTGGGGGCTCCTCTTGTATTTCCCACCGAAACTATAACTTTGTGTGGGCCTACCTATGCTTGGCATTGCGATACACCTAAAAATTGCTTTTATGCAGTCTGATAAAACATTTTTTTGCCACAAATTAGGTAGGGCAGAAACAATGACAAACCAAGTGTACACTTTAAAAAGAAAAGCAAAAAGGAAGTAACAAATTTAACACAAACAATTCCTTTCCTAAATAAGAGTATTGGAAGTGTAGAAAAATGTAATTGGATATTAAAATTGTATGTGGGCGCCAAGAGCAGACATTGTGTAACGTGGCATATAAAACAGTACAAACATCATAAATCCTTAAAAATACTATCAGTATAGAAGAACCCCAAATACTCATAGGAAAAACACAAAACTCTTTAAAATAAATATTCCATTTTGAATAAAACAAGGAGAAAAAGCAACAAAATTTTATTTGAATGAAATTTACGATACAGTGAACACATTACTGTAATTATCCACTGTAACTGCTTTTCTGAATGAAACGTCATAGACCAAACAAAAGAAGCATTAATGGGTTCTGCACAGCTTACCTTGTTCATATTCAGGAGGGCGTAATGTTAAAATAAGTAGAACATATTAAATAAAATAGTTAAAAGTGTGAGCAGTTCGCTGCTTTGTTTACGTTGGACGCCATGATTTTTGGTGAAGTAATGCATTAGTAACGTGAACAAATGCACGTCCTGCCGTCACCTTATTGGCTGTGGGGTCTGTAGAAGTCATCGTCACAGAATTTTACGTGGAAGTTGAGAAGCCATTAGTTGCAGTTAAGACTCGAGGCATTGCAGTTGTGTTGCGGGCATGAGTTGTGACGTCCGAATCTGACCATGCAAAGGTTTGTGATTTAAGAATGGAAGGTGCAAGAATGAGTGCTTCTGTGCATAATATTCGCCTATGTGGAGGGTGTTACTTGGATGTTTTAGTGGACCGTGGTTTTTTTTTGTTGAGTGAAGTAAGTTGCACGACAGTTAAATGGGTTGGGGACACTGGAATTGTACCTGCCACCTACCTAAGGGAGTTCATGCATGTACTTCCGGTGTGTTTTATTGTTACTTTAAAACCCTAGATTACACAAAAATCCAAGGTTAGATTAACACCCTACAGTTCCAGGTTAGATTAAATTTAAAACCCTACAATCCTATGTTAGTTTAAAATCCAACAATCCTAGGTTAGTTCAAAACCCTACAATCCTAGGTTAGTTTAAAACCCAACAATTCTAGGTTAGTTTAAAACCCAACAATCTTAGGCTAATTTTAAAATGTAAATTAGTGATTCACTCATCATGGGGTTAGGTTCTGTTAGGTTAGGTGGGCACACATTACAAAATTAGTCATACGTTAATGCCCCTAGTATATTCGCGTTCTGCATAATTAGTAGAGTGGAAATATACTACTTTTCGGGGGTTTTTTTTTTACAGCAAAACTGCTACTCTGGATAATTACCCACATTACATAATTGTGAATTAAATAAAATTATGTTGCTGATCATTTGATTCAGTCTAAAGAAATGGAATGTTTTTGCAATATCTACATCCTTCCTTACAAAATTTGATAAGGGGAAAAAGGGGAAAGCTAGAACTGTAATAGTAAATTTCTTAAATCTTGTAAATAGTTCATTAATTTGCATCACATTACTTTCTCTTGAATGCTCTGTAGAAGAATGAAACAAAGTTCAAATAAATATATATATATATATTTCATTTCCACGGGGGCTTTGGTGGTAAGCACTTGGACTCTCTAATGGCCACTAGGAAGTCAAGATAAAAAGTTTCATTTTTACATAAATTTAAAATATAATTTGGCTCAGACATGGTTAAAATTACTAGTTGAAGCAACTGGAACTGGTCATCTTACAGTTTGCTTTAGGATAGTAGACTGGGAAGGTGGACGTTGTCAGTGGCGTCATTTCCGGTGTCAGGAAAGCCTCATTCCTCCGGTGGCGTAGAAGACTTCAAAGAATTCAAAAATTATAATTTCAGGCGCCTCGTGGGATTTCTTCAAAGATCCACGACCCCCAACAACTTTACAAACGTTCCCTGGTCCTGCATACCGATCTATCCTACTTTAGGAATAAATGGAGTAATTTTTGCCAAGCAAAGGCTTTTTAACATGTCTGGCCTCTTTGAAGTAAGGACCAAAAGTATTCTAAAACTTAAATCTATAGCCTAGCAACCAAATAAATAAACACAACTCCAAAGAGAATTTATCTAATTATTCCTACAAATGGAAGGATGTCCTAACCTTGTATTTAAAGATATTTAAATATAAAAGCAAATGTTGAAAAAAGAAAAAAAATAAGACTGAAACAAAATTTATGTTAAAAAACAATAATTACCTAAAGCAATTAAGGTTGATTCAAACATCAGTTTACAACATTGAAATCTATTTGGCATTTACTTCTTGCAAATAACATACTACAAATTAACACACCACCATAATTATTCAATTACCACTACCTCAATCCTCTGCAAGTATAATTTACATAAGATCTTAAAACCTGTTATAATGTTAACTCTTATTAGAAAGTTATTGAAAATACAATAACTCACATCAATATTCGGCCACCGATGATTATCACAGTTTCATGGTCATGTTACATTAGAAATGAAGATAATCATAACACATGTTGCACAATCATTCTTGTGTGCTTTAAATGAAACACAGCGGTAGCCAATAATGGAAATGAGCAATGCAACCTACAACAATATGATTTTGTCTTTCCATGCTGCATAAGTATCCCACTTTAATATTCTGCCATCATCATTCAAACACACACACAATCATCATCGCAAACTAAATAAACAGTGTTTAAGTACCTGGTAGCATGGCCATTCTGTTTAATTACTTCTCGCAGGCATTGTGGCATATTAGAAATTATTTTACTGGTACTTTCGGAACTAATCTCCTTATTCCTTTAATACTTGGACCTTTTCTCTAATACCATTGTGGACCTGATTGTTGTAGTACGCAGTCTTCTTTTGAGTTCATCCCTTAGATTTTCTATGGGATTCAGGTCAGGTGATTAAGGAGTTGTGTTAATGACTTTGGGACAGTTATAGAAAACCCAGCTCTTGACAGTGTACAACTTGTGTCTTGGGTAATTATCTTGGTAGAACATAACATATTGCTAATGCCCGGTTTTTACGGCACTCTTGTGTAGGTTTGCTTTCAGGATGTTGATATAGTTTTCTTTTTTCATTGTTCCATCGATACGCAACTGCATCTCCAACACCTGCTGAAGATACAGCCCCAGATCATAATACNAGTCATACGTTAATGCCCCTAGTATATTCGCGTTCTGCATAATTAGTAGAGTGGAAATATACTACTTTTCGGGGGTTTTTTTTTTTACAGCAAAGCCGCTACTCTGGATAATTACCCACATTACATAATTGTGCATGAAATAAAATTATGTTGCTGCTCATTTGATTCAGTCTAAAGAAATGGAACGTTTTTGCAATATCTACATCCTTCCTTACAAAATTTGATAAAGGGGAAAAAGGGGAAAGCTAGAACTGTAATAGTAAATTTCTTAAATCTTGTAAATAGTTCATTAATTTGCATCACATTACATTCTCTTGAATGCTCTGTAGAAGAATGAAACAAAGTTCAAATATATATATATCTCTCTAATGGCCACTAGGAAGTCAAGATAAAAAGTTTCATTTTTACATAAATTTAAAATATAATTTGGCTGAGACATGGTTAAAATTACTAGTTGTTCCAACTGGAACTGGTCATCTTACAGTTTGCTTAAGGATAGTAGACTGGGAAGGTGGATGTTGTCAGTGGCGTCATTTCCGGCGTCAGGAAAACCTCATTCCTCCGGTGGCGTAGAAGACTTTAAAGCATTCAAAAATTATAATTTCAGGCACCTCGTGGGATTTCTTCAAAGATCCACGACCCCCAACAACTTTACAAACGTTCCCTGGTCCTGCATACCGATCTATCCTACTTTAGAAATAAATGGAGTAATTTTTGCCAAGCAAAGGTTTTTTTAACATGTCTGGCCTCTTTGAAGTAAGGACCAAAAGTATTCTAAAACTTAAATCTATAGCCTAGCAACCAAATAAATAAACACAACTCCAAAGAGAATTTATCTAATTATTCCTACAAATGGAAGGATGTCCTAACCTTGTATTTAAAAATATTGAAATATAAAAGCAAATGTTGAAAAAAGAAAAAAAATAAGACTGAAACAAAATTTATGTTAAAAAATAATTATTACCTAAAGCAATTAAGGTTGATTCAAACATCAGTTTACAACATTGAAATCTATTTGGCATTTACTTCTTGCAAATAACATACTACAAATTAACACTCAACCATAATTATTCAATTACCACTACCTCAATCCTCTGAAAGTATAATTTACATAAGATCTTAAAACCTGTTATAATGTTAACTCTTATTAGAAAGTTATTGAAAATACAATAACTCACATCAATATTTGGCCACCGATGATTATCACAGTTTCATGGTCATGTTACATTAGAAATGAAGATAAACATAACACATGTTGCACAATCATTCTTGTGTGCTTTAAATGAAACACAGCGGTAGCCAATAATGGAAATGAGCAATGCAACCTAACAAACAATATGATTTTGTCTTTCCATGCTGCGTAAGTATCCCACTTTAATATTCTGCCATCATCATTCAAACACACACACAATCATCATTGCAAACTATATAAACAGTGTTTAAGTACCTGGTAGCACAGCCATTCTGTTTAATTACTTCTCGCAGGCATTGTGGCATATTAGAAATTATTTTACTGGTACTTTCGGAACTAATCTCCTTATTCCATTAATACTTGGACCTTTTCTCTAATACCATTGTGGACCTAATTGTTGTAGTACGCAGTCTTCTTTTGAGTTCATCCCTTAGATTTTCTATGGGATTCAGGTCAGGTGATTAAGGAGTTGTGTTAATGACTTTGGGACAGTTATACAAAACCCAGCTCTTGACAGTGTACAACTTGTGTTTTGGGTAATTATCTTGGTAGAACATAACATATTGCTAATGCCCGGTTTTTACGGCACTCTTGTGTAGGTTTGCTTTCAGGATGTTGATATAGTCTTCTTTTTTCATTGTTCCATCGATACGCAACTGCATCTCCAACACCTGCTGAAGATACAGCCCCAGATCATAATACNTTCTTTTTTCATTGTTCCATCGATACGCAACTGCATCTCCAACACCTGCTGAAGATACAGCCCCAGATCATAATACTACTTCCACTGTGTTTCACAATAGGTTGTAGTTACCTGGTTTTAGCTCTTCATTTGGCTTGCGCCATACTGTTACCCTGCCATCTGAACCAAAAACATTCATTTTCGTCTCATCAGTAAAAATCACACCATTCCACCAGCTTTCATCTTTGTCAGCATGGACTTTTGCGAACTTAGTAGTTTTCTTCAATTCACCTCATTAATAAAAGGCTTCTTTCTAGGTACCCTGCCATTATATTCTGCTCTTTTGATAACTCGTCGTATAGTTTTTGGACGGACGTTTTTTCCACATTCATTGAGTACCTCTGTGGTATGTTTGCAAGCACTGATTTTCGGACATTTCATTTTCCTGATTACTAGACGTTCTGTTCTCTCGCTTAGTTTATTTTGCTGTCTTTTTTGTATCGAATCCATTGTTTTCCTTCTCAAACCTTGTTATGATGTCTCCAACAGTGGACCTCAGCAGATTCAAGTGCTCCGCAATTTCGAGATTTCTCCTTTGCATGAAAAAATAATAACCAGCTGCCAATGTTGAAACGTTGTATTCTTGCCCCTACGTCCCATCTGCCTGACTGACGCAGCCAACAGAGCTACCCAATAAAACCACTCAATGCAAAGAGCGTGCAGGGAATGACACAGATACGAACGCAATGTACATCATGCCTGTGCCATGCGTCCACCACAACTGGCCGAGTATTTAAGGGGCGTGCCTATGCAGCACGTGAGGACAAAATATTGTGTTTCATTAAATTGCACTGCTCATTTCAGTTATTGGCTATTGTTGCATTTCATTTAAAGCACACAAGAATGATTGTGCAATATGTTTTATGTTTATCTTCATTTCTAATGTAACATAAGGCCATGAAACTGCGATAATCTTGGGTAGCCGAATATTAATGTAAGCCACTGTATGTAACAGAATATGTACCTCTAGAGTATCCATTATGCTTTTTACTTTTTCTTCATCAACTTCAGGTGGAAATGGCCTGACAAGAACATCCATAGGAATATCGTGTACTTCTGAAATCAGTCCTGCGTGAATACTGGTTGTCCCTTCGCCAGAACTGGCAGGAAGAGATGCCATTACTAAAGAAAAATAAGAGTATATTTAATGTTTGTAAAAAATAATTAACCATACATTGTACGCAAATTTTAATTACTAATATCGTACCTGACACGTGATGTTTAATGAAGAAAAAATTATTTGAACGATGAGAAATAAGCTTATTAATGATGTTCATTACATCTAATTATTTTCTAAAAATTCGCATTCACATCACGAAAACATCTGTAGATCTAAGCAAAAATAAAACTTTGTTTTAACTAAACGACATAAAATAAACCGTATNCACATCACGAAAACATCTGTAGATCTAAGCAAAAATAAAACTTTGTTTTAACTAAACGACATAAAATAAACCGTATCAATGGGCTACTGTAATAAACGCATGTCCTAGAAGCATTACCATACCAGGAATGAGGTGCAAACAAGGAACGCCCACATTCCCCACTCCAGATCACGAAAGTCATCTGTAAACAATCATCCTGCCTGCAGCTTGCTTACTAATACATTATACAATGTTGCCAACTTTCCCATTTCTCGCNATCTGTAAACAATCATCCTGCCTGCAGCTTGCTTACTAATACATTATACAATGTTGCCAACTTTCCCATTTCTCGCCAATGATAAAAATAGCACGAAATGCGCCAAATATAAGCACTTGTAGTAAGTTATTTGAAATGTTTTGCACTTCACTTCGTAATTCTTACTGAATACTTATTTTTAAAACATTATTTCCAATGCATTTCATATCTACATTAGAACGCAGGTACTATATCAACGGGAAAACATAATTAAGTTATTACTGTTGCANCCAATGCATTTCATATCTACATTAGAACGCAGGTACTATATCAACGGGAAAACATAATTAAGTTATTACTGTTGCAAATTTTTTACATCTCCAATAACAAACTTTTTTTGCGTTCGGTACTGCCAAATACACATGACTGAAGCAGCAGGCGTGTTAACAGAATACAAAATGCCCAGTGNCCAATGCATTTCATATCTACATTAGAACGCAGGTACTATATCAACGGGAAAACATAATTAAGTTATTACTGTTGCGAATTTTTTACATCTCCAATAACAAACTTTTTTTTGCGTTCGGTACTGCCAAATACACATGACTGAAGCAGCAGGCGTGTTAACAGAATACAAAATGCCCAGTGCCCTATTTACACCATGTAACAGTTTATTGCCATTTTTTAAACGCATTAAGCATAGATTTTATGTATGAGAAACAAATGCCTCCCTTAAGTTTTTATACAGAAAACTTCTTCACCTTGATACTAAATTAAGCGTAAACCACCATTTAAAAACAAAAAAATTTCTAAACATCAGGCTTACCTTCCAGCCAAGACGCCATGGCAAACAAGTCTAACCAGCTGTGCGTCAACTTTGAATGAAGGTACACCAGTTTGACTGCTGTGATATATACGCTTTTATGCTAATATAATGCAGTTTTATAATTTTTTTATTTATTACTTGCTAAGCTTGCTGCTCTTAAATATTTCAAAAGAGTGCAGTGTAAAATGGTAAAGGAATTCGCGCTTTATTTTGAAAAGTACGCGCAGTGAATTATTTACATATAAAACACTCCTACCGCACCATGCTTGAATTTTAATTAGGTNATTACTTGCTAAGCTTGCTGCTCTTAAATATTTCAAAAGAGTGCAGTGTAAAATGGTAAAGGAATTCGCGCTATATTTTGAAAAGTACGCGCAGTGAATTATTTACATATAAAACACTCCTACCGCACCATGCTTGAATTTTAATTAGGTGTGCACAAAGGATTGCTAATGTCATGTTCTCAGGCTGTGGCGAACTTCCGTGCCCCCCTCCCCCTTTCTGTCTTTTTTTCCATCTTTAACACCACCACGATCTGGAGGGGCCAATCCAATTATAGGAAGTTTTCTCTCCTGAAAATTTACTGTATGTCATATGTCTATGCAAAGCCCATTGATGAAATAATTTGTACCGTTAAGAACATAATTCTGCAGAGCATTAGTCAGTGTAGTCAGGATTTCGTTTAAAACAAGAAACTTACTGGATCGGGTAGGTCCTATACAGTATGGTATGGTACCGACCAGCATCTAAATCAACTGGTTATAATAGCAAGTTTCCGGCCTGCATCGGTAACCTTCGTGCGAATATCTGGGTGCTGTCACAATACTACAAAAGGCACTACACAAGGGGAGGTGGGAGATAGGGGCTTACTACAGTAACAGTAGTANGGTGCTGTCACAATACTACAAAAGGCACTACACAAGGGGAGGTGGGAGATAGGGGCTTACTACAGTAACAGTAGTATGCGCGATTTGAAACATGTACAGTATATTCATTGAAGTTTACCAGTTGTGTTCGTCTTCTCGTTGTCGTTTATCAAAAAAGATTTCCAACGATCGCCTAGCATTTAGTTATTGGGCCAGTTATATCTACTTTATTATCACGGAAAATGTTTCTTTCTTTTTATAAAATCATTTTTAATGAATGACACACACCGAAAACAATTTTTGAATTTAATTAAACATCTATTGATAATTGAATGGCAGTGAAAATAATACATTTCGTAGCTGTAGTTTAATGTGAACAGAATACAATTTTTCTTATAATATATACTTATTTATTATAGCTTGACATTAGACCAGTTTCAAAGCAACATGTTTTATATGGGCAAAATAGATTTTTTTTAAACCTGCAATATTCGAAGTACATTGTGTCATGATAAGTAGAGAACTCAAAATAGCTTTGTCCCAGGCCCCCAAAATTCGGGGCCCCAAAAATTAATTTGCACTATGCCCAGGTTCTTATTTATTTTTTTTCATGGTCAAAATCTGTAAAAGATTAATTTCCAAAGTTGAGAGCTGTTTTACAAAAAACTGTTTTATGTAGGCTTACAATGAAAATTACACAGTACAGTTCAGCTTGGCTTGGTTGTACCAAATGTGCTTTTGTGCTAACATTTCCAAGTAAAGTTGTAAAATATTTCATAAAATGTTCTAAAAAAGTCAATATGANAAATGTGCTTTTGTGCTAACATTTCCAAGTAAAGTTGTAAAATATTTCATAAAATGTTCTAAAAAAGTCAATATGACCACTGATAGAATGCATCAATACACACACCTTTGACCAAAACTGATATCAGTCAATGGATAGTATTTAATTTATGTTATAAAAAAACTTTACAAAAATAAAGTTTAACCTCTTGTTTATTTAGCAAATAAACTTCTTAAAAAATTACTTGGAAAATAATTCTACAACAGTGTTCAAAATGCAAAACTGATACAGATGGCAAAATATCATGTTGTGAATATCCCAGTATAGTATGCAGGAAATCCCGCAGGTGAGAGGAGTATAACAAGTAATCCATGTCACAGGCATGTTTGCACAGCGATGGTTCATTCGTTAATTCGTTATGCATGCATTTATAAGAGAATACACATATTTGACAACTTTTTCTTGATGCTAAATGGTTGTTACTTGTCAGGGACTTAAGTAAGGCTTACACTAGAAAGTTTTACTGTACTGATTTCTGTAAAAAAAAAAATTATAATGAAAGTTCTATGCTACTTTAGTAAAATAATATTTAACATTTTACTATAAAATTGTTTATTCAAATTTTATTATTAATTCAAATTTTATAATGACATGTTAATTAAACAGGTACAATAATTATAAAAAAATATATAACATAAAAGAATACATCAAAATTATGGTAAAATCATTTTGAAATTTTTTTTTTCAAAAATTTAAATTATTGAATATTTAAAAAAAATTTTAAATTTTTTTGTAACATATTAAAAGTTTAACTCGCAAAATTAAAAAAAGTGGAAAAAATCGGCATAATTGTTTTTATAAATTTTGTACGTGAGTTTTATTAAAAGTATTAAATAAAATTTAAATTTTAACTAATTTTTATTTGAATTTTTATAATATTTTTGTAATATTTTAATTTTTTAAATTTAATAATGTTAAATATATTAAATAGCATGAAATTGAATTTAATAATATAATGCAATATTTTTTTAAATTATTAATTATTTTAGTAAATAAAATTTTCAGTATTTGCAAATAATGAATTAAGAATATTTTCATTGATGAATGTATAAAATTAAAAAAAAAAATTTATGAATCGGTGAATGAAAATACAGCTTACTTTATGTACAACAGGCATTCACAATTTAAAAAAAAAACGTAAAATATTGTATAATAAAATTTTCTCATTTCTAAAAAAAAAATCGAAAATCTAACAGTTTTGTAAAAGTAATTTTGTCTTTAATATTGAATATCTAATTAATTTGTTATAATAAAACTAATGATTACCTTCTCATTTAATGGAGTTACAAAAATAAAAACACAATTGGTAACAAAAATCATTTCTTCAAATTAAGTGTTTTTTTTTACCCAAATTGTTACTTCATGTTGAAAATAATTATTTGTTTATGTTTTCATTTTACAAATCTCTTCCTTCAAATTCAGTACTATTTTCTTTTAGAAAGTTAACAAAATACATTTTCATCATTTAATAACTACTTAATTGATTTATTTATATATAGTTCATTAATTATAATAATTTTAATGGTATTAAATTGTAATTTTTATCTTTTAATGATAACTACAATTCTGAAAACCCATCATTAAACAATTAAGTTGTGTTTTTCAATTAAATGCTATTTATTATGTAATTATGTTATGAAATTTTATTTAATTCTTTGATTTATCATATTTCCAGTACCCGAAAACAAATTCAAATAAA
The DNA here is from genome assembly GCA_002778355.1 of Clitarchus hookeri. NCBI lineage: Eukaryota > Metazoa > Arthropoda > Insecta > Phasmatodea > Phasmatidae > Clitarchus > Clitarchus hookeri. The sequence goes on from NQII01006763.1 coordinate 82,739, forward strand.
GAAAACACTAGAGTGACTAGCCTAGACAGTTTATAGATCATTTGATTTTTTTTTTTTTTTATAAAATTTTTGTGTACAACTGAACAAATTTAATATTGTGTATAGGCTTATCAATGCAAAAGGATACTTATTTTTTAATTAGTGTTTTCTTTTATTTTTATTGCTTCCCATATAGATAATTGTAACATTAAAGTATTACTGCAAAAATGAAAAATGTTGTGTTTTTTGGTCTCAATTTTAACAAGTTCATAACAAGTTTGCTATTTCTACACATGGAATATAATTTTAATATCGGATTCCGAAAATTATTNATTTTAACAAGTTCATAACAAGTTTGCTATTTCTACACATGGAATATAATTTTAATATCGGATTCCGAAAATTATTATAAGCAAATTATTATTACGTGCTCGCTGCTTCACACCCCTTGCACTTTTGACCTTCAGCTGATTAAATTTCCATGTTTATATGAAGAGTCTTCTCGTTGTTTGCTGCCTATTTTCTCTCAGCGTGACTCAACTGCGTCGAATTTCCAGCTCAAGGCCAGCAGGTATAAAAGGTGCGACGGGCCTCTGAGCCAGGAGTTGTTGAGTGGATGAATGTCTGAATTTTTAGCGGTAGACGACGAGCGAAACGAGCTGCGAGAGAAGTGACCAGCGGGAGGAAAATCTGGGACTGCGAGGATCGGTGCAGTGAATAATTCGCCTGGCAGGCTGGACTATTGGACTGGATACATGAGTGAAAGACATTACAAATTATGGCAACAGACCAACTGAACATGTGTTAATGATAAGTATGAAATAATTGACTATAACAACCAGAGACATTAAGAAGGATGTTAATTAGAGTTGAAATAGACATTAAATATAGCTCTCACTGAGAAATAAAAATATCAATAGAGGAGATGGATAATTTAATGCTGTATGTAATAGCTGTGTGAATAAATTAAAAGTAAAATTTAGTTCTGTTATTTATATTAAGACCTCCATCCTTCACGAACTCAGATACGCCCCTCGGGTGTCTTGTAACTCTGATGTCAGAAGTGGGATGGAGGCATTTAATTGTAAATAAAGTTAAGCTATGGGCAAGTAATTAGTGATATTCAAATTAATAAATTAATTCTAACAGTTTTAGGCCGAAATATAAGGACTGTTTTGGACAACCATTGCAATGAATGTTAACTAGTAAAATGTCTGCAGAACTGAAAGCACTGCGATCATTAACTGGGGGACTAAGTAGCCAAGTGGGCCCAAGTGCTAATAGCCTTGATAACAAAATTAGTAGTGTAGTAGAAACTGTAAACGACAATGTAAATAGCCAGATAACTAATGTGTAACTGAGCTAGTAGATACGAAAATAGACGGTGTAAATGAGAATGTTTACAGGAAAATAGACTCTGTAAATGATAATGTCGACAGGAAAATAGACACTGTTTTGTGTAAATGTAGAAAGGAAAATAGAAGGCATTAGTGAGTTTGTGAACACGAGAATGGACAGTGTAAATTAAATAATGAACAGTGTAAATTACAGGATGGAGAGTATCAGTAGAAGAACGGACAGTGTCTGTGAAAGGATTGATATCATCAAAAATGAATTGAAACAGAAGATCAGTGCATTAGAGAAGGAATTGCACGAATCTCTTCAGCAACGGAGTTCCACCATCACTACACTGTGTTACGAACTTGCTTTTCAGCCAATTCGTACTTGAAAGTATGTTGGGGGGCGTATCTTAAATGATCACTCAATGACTTCGGTAGAGCACAACAGTATCTAATGAGGTTTATTAACATTTACGGTTATACAATGNTAAATGATCACTCAATGACTTCGGTAGAGCACAACAGTATCTAATGAGGTTTATTAACATTTACGGTTATACAATTATTATTTATGTCACTATTGACCGGGGGAGCTTTACATTGAATTTTAAATTATGTTTATTATTATTTTTTAATTCACGCCATTTTAATTCAATCTATCTGGAAAGTCATTACCTTGTTAATGTTGCCGGAGGCTGATTCTAAGAGATGGTTAGCGACGGCCGGACACCCATCTTCCTGGTCTGCTTCGCTGGTCGGGTCGCTCAAAGGACTAAAGATGAAAGACACACTACGACCGACAGACGCCGGCCTATATCAAACGCGTGGTTCTGTGGCCCCGCTCAGTGACCGATGTAGGGGATTTCTGCAACTTGTCTTGTTTCGCAAGAATCGACGACCAACTGGTGGCGTTGCAATCCCGCTCGTTTGCAGGTTTAATGTTTGAAGGTGTGATCAGGCAAGCCGTTCAGCTAAGGCCTGACCACACCATAACAACTGGCAGCTGACAAAGATGGGGAAGCAGTGCAAGCCGTAACCAACACAGCAACTTCGGGGAATGTCAGCAGCTCTGCATCATAGGCATCATGCAACCAGCAGTGGGGAAGAGGTTCTCAATTAAGCACGCCCCTTACGATGTCCAGACTTCATGGTGAGAGTACCAACGCCAGTTTGAAATAGTCGCCACACTGAATTGGCCAAACAGAGGGCTTACTACCTCGCTGCTGTACTGAGAGGCCCCGCACTGAGCATGCTATAATCTCTGCCAGAGTGACATTGGAGTACCTCACACTGGTGTCGGCCTTGGAGCTACAGTTTAGCGACCACTTCCTGTAACATGCCCACCATGCACAGCTGCGAAGCAGCACCAAGCGATAGGAGTCACTGTAGGAGCTATGGCAATACATCGTCCGGCTGTCTAATTATCTCTGGAAGGATGCTCCGAGGAGGCACGTGACATCATCGCAGTCGTATTCTTCATCGACGCCATCGCAGGCACAGAGGTACGGCAAGCAGTACGTCTGGCTGCACCTCACAACATGCAGGACGCCCTGACCCGAGCACTAGAGGTGGAGTCAAAAGACAGGGGGCCGAACCCCGAAGTCCTGTACGAGCAGTGATGTTGTACGTAGATGACGAATGCAGAATAATGAAGACACTGAAATAGTTGCAGATGGCAGTGAAGGACATCGCTTCCAGGGTCCATGTTACAGATCTTCGCTGTCCCCCTACTTCTAAGACAACCTGAATGTTGGTCATGGACGGCCGGAGAACCTTAAAGCCTATTGTCCACAACAACAGCAACAGCAGAAACAGCAGCGAGAAAAGAGTCAGCGAGAGGCAGGTGAAAATACAGCACATTCGGAAAATTTGTAAACATAGATCTTGGGAGGCGATAGTCGGTGACTGCTGGAGGGAAGGCCCCAATGTTCCTACGTGTATGGTTGGTGAAACAGGATTTAGATGCAATACTGGTGGAGGGGAGCCTGATTGATGTTCTTTGCCAAATGGTCGTCGAAACTGGGGCGACCATAACTGTAGTAAGACCCGACATTCTCGGACCTTCCCCCAGCGATCGCTAGGTGTCGGAATGTAATGGTGCTATTTGAAAACAGTAACCGGTAAGAACCCACCAGTTATAGGTAAAGGGGGCTGTGGTAGGTGTTTGCAAGCAGGTCACACAGATACTTCCCAATATTCAAGAAGATTCTAGAGTAGAACAAATAGAATGTCCTCTTTCTAGAAGTACTGGATTAACTGCTAGTACGAACAAGAGAAAATCTTAACTGGCATCAGGAGAAGGCTAACTCTGATGTATTGCAGATAAATAGGGATGCCTTCTCGTGTGGACCAAATGACCTTGGAAGGACTGATGTGACATGGCAGCACATAGATACAGGAGATGCCAGGCCCATAAATCAGCTACCAAGACGACTACCACTAGCTTCGCATAAGGCAGTTGAGGGAATTCTGGAAGTTAGATGTGCTAGAACTATCTGTTAATCCGTGATCGTCATCCATTGTACTTGATAACAATAAAAATGGCTATTTGGGGTTTTGTGTAGATTATCGCCAGCTTAAAATAATGTGACCAAGAAAGACTCATACGCTTCCAAGGATTGATGACACATTGAACAGCTTAGCAGGTTCACAATGGTTTTATACTTTGGGCATGAATAATGGGTACTAGCAGTGTGAGGTGACCCCAGAGGACCAAGAGAAGACTGCATTTTGTGTCCAAGGAAAAGGAACCTGGCATTTCAAAGTTATGCCTTTTGGACTATGTAATGACCCTGCCACCTTAGAACTCCTAATGAAAAAATCCTGCCTTTATATATTTGTCAGATTGACACAGATGACATTGTTGTGACAGGGAGGACATTTGAAGAGCACCTATCATCCTTATACTTTGTATTTCAGAAAGTGGCAGAGACCAACTTGAAACTATTTCNAGGACATTTGAAGAGCACCTATCATCCTTATACTTTGTATTTCAGAAAGTGGCAGAGACCAACTTGAAACTATTTACTGAGAAGTGCCATCTGTTCCAAAAGAAAATTAATATCTTGGGGTGTGTAGTTTCGGCCCATAGAATAGGAACAGACCTCCGAGAATACCAAAAACAATAAGAAATTGGCCGACATCAACTTGCAAAACTGAATTGCGGAGTTTTCTAGGATTATGTGCCTATTACNAGGACATTTGAAGAGCACCTATCATCCTTATACTTTGTATTTCAGAAAGTGGCAGAGACCAACTTGAAACTATTTCCTGAGAAGTGCCATCTGTTCCAAAAGAAAATTAATATCTTGGGGTGTGTAGTTTCGGCCCATAGAATAGGAACATACCTCCGAGAAGACTAAAAACAATAAGAAATTGGCCGACATCAACTTGCAAAACTGAATTGCGGAGTTTTCTAGGATTATGTGCCTATTACCGTCGATTTGCACCTGGGTTCGCCACGATCGCCAACCCACTACATGAAATGACTGAAACGAAAAGGAAATTTTATTGGCCCACTGAAAGTGAAAATGGTTTTCGTAAGCTAAAGGAAATTCAGATATCTCCGCCAGTCCTGGGTTTCCCGAAAAGTGAGGGCATGATCAGTTTGAACACTGATTCTAGTAATGTAGGCATTGGAGCTGTGTTATCTCAGGTTAAGGATTGGAAGTTAAGACCACTATAATACTTCAATACTGTATTGTGTATGTCTGAGATAAATTATTGTGTTACACACAGGGAGCTTCTGGCAATTGTGAACACAATTTCGCACTACCCCCCTGCCTTTATGGTAGACATTTAATTCTAAGAACCGACCATGCTTTAAGAACTCTGAAGTTCAAATAGCCTGGTGGATACAGCGAATATAACTTTGAAATACAGCACAGATCTGGACGCCCTCACAGCAATGTAGATGCACTTTCTAGGGGGCCATGTGAGCCATTCTGTCGTCATTGTGAACGCCAGGAAGACAAGAGTGGCGAGTCACTGAAGGTACATCGGAAAATAAAAAACAAGGTTATCTATCTTGTAATGGGTTACCTACATAGAGTGATGAGGGTATTAGGTAAGATCAGCTGAATGATCCAACTTTGCAGCCATTACTAGAATGGAAAGAAATTGGCTGTCGGCCAAAATGGGAAGATAAATCTAGTCTGAGCGCAAAGTCAAAGCATACTGGAAACAACGGAATCTCCTAGTACTGAATAATGGTGTACTTTACGAAAAAAACATCCAACACTTACAGATGGTCCTCCCAGAATGCAAAGTTCCTGCATAATGCGACAGCCAGTGGGAACTTCGGTGTTAATAAGACCCTTGATAGAATTAGACTGAGAATCTANAGTTCCTGCATAATGCGACAGCCAGTGGGAACTTCGGTGTTAATAAGACCCTTGATAGAATTAGACTGAGAATCTACTGGATTCATAGTTGAGAGTATGTCGAGAAGTGGTGCCGAATGTGCGACACCTGCACTGCGAGGAAAGGCGCAAGGGCCAGGGGATGTCACCTCCAGAAATACAATATTGGAGCTCCATTCGAGAGGAAGACAGTAGACATTCTGGGCCCCTTGCCTGTCACAGAGAGGGATAATCGGTATCTACTGGTGGTCCAAGATTACTTTAATAAGTGGCCTGGGGTTATTCCCCTCACAAACCAAGAAGCACGTACTGTGGCCGAGGAACTCATAGAGCAAGTCTTCTCGAGGTTTGGGGTGCCACTAGAATTCCATTCCGATCAGGGAAGAAACTTTGAAACTACAGTGTTACAGGATATCCTGGGGATGAAAAAGACTAGGACTACAGCCTTACACCCTCCGTCGGATGGAATGATTGAGAGGCTTAGTCTCACTCTTGAGCAGTACCTGTCGATCTTTGTGGCAGACAACAGAAAGGATTGGGATTCAAATGTGTCATTGTTTCCCCTTGCTTACCACTCGGCAGTTCATGAGTACACAAGGTTAACACTTTCAAAGATGATGTTTGGGAGAGAGTTATGCCTTCCCAGTGACCTGCTGTTCGGCCGACTGACAGAAGAGGAATCTTCAGCATCTGATTCTGCCAGCAAATTAGGTAACAGGCTAGTTGGCATTCATGATTTTGCTCGACAGCACCTCAGAATAAATAGTGACAGGATGAAGATGCAGCATGATAGGAGAATGTTGGGCAAGGTATTTAAAGAAGGACAATTTGTGTGGCTGTACAACCCCCAGAGGCGAAAAGGGCACTTCCCGATGTTACAGAAATGTTGGGAAGGCCCCTACAGGATTCTGAAGAAGATCAATGATGTGGTATTTCGGATCTGTCGTCAAGGCTCTCGGGAGAAGCCGAAGGTTGTCCACATTGATCGACTGTCACTCTATGGTGGTCCAAATGTTGTAGTGTCTGTTCGGGACGAACAGTCATGAGGAGGGGGCATTGTTACGCACTCGCTGCTTTGTATCCATTTCAAGAGCGGAAATGTGTGTAGGTCACGCATCTAACCCAAGAGCAGGCGGCAAACACAAGGATCAGCTTACACAGGCTTCCCACAGCATGTATCTCCGCGATAAATCTTTTGCGGCTTGCACTTCAAACCTTCAGTTGATTGAATTTCTATGTTTATCTGAATAATTTTCTGGTGGTTTGCTGCCCTAATTTCTCTCAGCGTGACTAGGGGTTCGTCGAACTTTCCGGGGCAAGGTCAGCAGGTATAAAAAGTGTGTTGGGCCTCCGAGCTGGGAGTTATTGAGTGGAGAGTGGCTGGAGTTTCAGCTATAGACGACGAGCGAAACGAGTGACGAGAGAAGTGACCAGCAGGAGGAAAAATTGCGACTGCGAGGATCGGCGCAGCGAGTAGTGCGACTGGCAGGCTGGACTATTGGACTGGATGCGTGAGTGAAGGACATTACAAATGATGGTAACAGACATACCGAACGTGTGTTAACGATGAGTATGAGTTAACCGGCTATAACCAAACAGAGGCAAGAAAGACGTTATGATTAGTGTTGAAATATACATTAAATATACATTCACTGAGAAATAAAAAGAGTAATAGTGGAGACATAATTTAATGCTGTAAATAATAGCTGTGTTAATAAATTAGAAATCAAATTGGTTATGTTATTTTTATTAAGATCTCCATCCCTCACGAGCTCAGTTACGGCCCTAAGGCATCTCGTAACAATATTTTTGAAATAACATACAGCAACCTAATGTAAATTTTAATTATATTTAAGAACAGTCTCAATTGTTCCATTTTTATATAAATATATCTAACATTGCAATTATCGAACAAAGAATCCTGAACAAATTGAATAATATTATTTGAAAACGGTAGAATGTTGTACAAGATATTTTTATAAAATCTGCCAATTGTTGCAACTTATGGATGTTAAGATTTTTATATAATTCCATTTTATCTCATTTATGTATTTGCTTTGTATTCAACAGTTAGCCTCAAAATTTCTAATTTTTTTAATTACTGTTTTTTTTAGCTACATAACCTTTGTAATATAATCTTTGTTATCTTCAACTTGATAAACATACAGGATGAGTATAAAAGAATACCCCAACTTTGAAGGTCTATAATTTCAAAACCAAACCACCTACAACCTTGATTGACCAATCAAATAAATCGTGTAACTGTGAAGTTTGTTTACCATACATTCATAAATGTTCAATGTGACCATCATGAGCGGCCCGAATGACATCTACGCGATAATCAAACTCGTTCCACGCTCTTGTTAGCATGTCCGGTTTATGGTTTGGATGGCGTTCGTAACTCTCGGTTTGAGGTGGTGAGGGGGTAGCGAGCTCGTATTCGACAGCTGTTCGCGGATACCGAAACGAGACGTTGCCGCAACGCTAGATTGGTCGAGGAGCAGCTGGTGACCAGGCTCTTCATCACTGGCCTCCAAGAAGCCCGGATCGTACCCCGTGTGATTTTATTCTATGGGGGTACATAAAGGATCAAGTGTTTCGTCCACCATTGCCGGCTAATTTTGACGTCCTCAAAACGAGAATTACGGACGCCATCCAAACCGTAATAGTGGACATGTTGACAAGGATGTGGAATGAATTTGTGGTCACATTGAACATTTATATATGTATGGTAAACAAACTTCATGGTTCCACGGTTCATTTGATTGGTCCATCAAGGTTTTAGGTTGTTTGGTTTTGATATTATAGGCCTTCAAAGTTGGGGTGTTCTTTTATACTCATCCTGTATAAACAACTACTATCAAGACTTAAGTTTATAAAATTAATATATTGTACCTCTTTCAATTATTTGTATTATTTTATCTGATAAAATCAAATAAATACATCATAGGATAAATTAATTCATTTCATTTATTGGGATGAATAGATTTACAAGATTTTTTATCAACACTGCTCGTTTCTGAATAATTAAATTCTGATGATGATCTTAATAATGTATTAATCATTCTTGAAGTTAAACCAAGATTATCGATAGCTGTAAATTAATAAAATTTGAGAAAAATTACATTGTTGCATATTTTGTACAATTTCCCATTGTATCTGGTTTAGTTAATTTGTTTATGAATATAAATATAATTGGGGAAAGAGGAGCTATCACTAATAACTGTAATATCGAATTAAATTAAATTATATATATACATATATCAAATTCCCCTCTGTTGGGAAAACTATGGTCTTTCGAAGCTTTTGATGTTTTTATAACACATTACTGCATAACACATTATTTTACGTTATAAATGGAAATACACAAAAAAAATTGTAAAAAAAACTCTTAACTGATTATGAGGAATGGGAAGAAAGATTTGCCTTAAATTCGTGAATGAAAAAATACTGATAAAAATTAGATCAGATAACTGAAGAACGCAAAATCTTGATGAAATTATTGGCTCATTTTTCTTTAATTGATTCATATTATATTTGAACTTTAAAATATACCTCAGTTAATAATATTCATTAAAGATTCTTTTGATGCAGGAATCACAATATTTAACGAAAGGATTACAAGATTTGGAGAACAGTTATTGGAAATCAACCAATTAAGAGATTTTAATTAAACAATTAACCTTGAAGAAAATGCTTCAAATAAGTAATACATGGAAAATGTGGAGTAGGAGAAGGTTGACATTATTTTTTTAATAGGGGATACAACAGTAAATACATGTAATTATACATAAATTGTTAAAAATTAAGGATATGATTTAACCAAAAAACTTTCTAATTTGTTACCTAAAAATAAACAAAAAGACTTAAAAATATAATATACCATTTAAGATTATGATACCTAAACAGAAACTATTTTTTCAATGAATGCATTAGATCAAGAATGTACTCCTTATAAAAAATTAATCAATAAATTTGGTATTATATTTACATAATAAATTTAATTTAATTGAAAAACTAAATTCACGACATNCATAATAAATTTAATTTAATTGAAAAACTAAATTCACGACATAAACCAAACACTCTCGAAAAATTAATATCACTCGAAACTACGAATCAGGAAACAAATTAAATAATTTAACAACATAATATTGTCTCGGACTATAAACAGGTTAATTTGTTTCACAGTGAATTTTTGTATTTTTGAATTCCTAGCTCGGCGATGAGGCAGTAGCTGCAAGGCTAGTTGTCGGGGAGGAGCCATCGGCGGGTCTGCTGGGCTTGCATTTGTGCGAGGTGGTGTGACTTTCTGCAGGATCAACGCCTTTCTCATATCGCAATTGTAAGTCCTGCAGGCAGCCTGCGGGCCCGCATAATGGTTCAGTGTGTTCCTGGATAGTGGCCATATCCGGTATTACTGCACAGAATTCTGCTGACCTCGACTGATGGGCGAGGCACGTAAGGTTCTTTGGTCCACGAGGTCAGAGGGGTTCATTTCGGGCGTCCACGAGAGAAAGATGTAGTCGCGAAGTGCTGGTAGTTAATTCGGGTACGAAACCATTGAACCAGAGTCGCTAATTTTACGCTTTGATGTTTAACTGTAGTGTAGCGCAACTGGCCGTAGTGTTTCATTTAGTGTGTGCGGAATTTCGACATAGAAGTAAGTTCAATGGCATCTGGGAGCGGACCTACCGAACCTCGGATAGCTGAGAGCTATCTGAGGGCTGTTTTAAGTCGGCGTGATGAATAGGAACAAAGCGAATGTTTGGGAGCAGTCTGAGTGGATTCGTTTTCGGAAACCGCAGGTTCTTAGCGGGCCTTACTACAAAATTTCACTTTTTTCCCATCTTCTCCTAAATGTTAGGAGAAGCAATTCTTTTACGGTAAGTAAGAGTGTGTGGGCAGCCCCGTTTAAATTCTTTTCAATAATTAGGAAGATTCCTTGTTAAAGGTTGGTCACACTGTGGGACCGCCTATGTTTTGTTTGGGTTTGTCCTCTTCACTATGTGTAAACATATGCTGTGGCAGTAAATTCAAAGAAAAAGAAAACCTCTCGCACTACCTTATTTGTGGGTCCCTCATCAGTAGATCAGTAACGTGTAAGTTAGAAATCATACTCGAGCTGCCCTACTGCCTTTTTGCCAAAATCTTTTTTTGTGACGATATATTTGAATTAATGATGTAAGAAATTTTCTTGATAAATTATTAGTAACTTATAGACAAAANTTTTTTTGTGACGATATATTTGAATTAATGATGTAAGAAATTTTCTTGATAAATTATTAGTAACTTATAGACAAAATAATAGTGGTATAAGAATTATAATGAAAAAGCAAATGTTTCAAATATGTTAAGTACCTTAATAAATGTTCAGAATTTGTTGTTAACGACCCAAAAATAATTCCTAATTCAACTAGATTTTTAAATGCATTTCTTTATTTATTTTTAAATTCAGAACATAAATAAAAACAAATAATAAAGTAGGCATTAGATAAATTGGATTTGCCGAAAAGCATATTCAGAGATACAATTAATATGGTACTTTTAAATATTTAAATTAAAGTATAAAAATATGTAATAAAGATATTCACAAACTATGCAAAGCTTGTGCAATCATGATATTTTTTACAGAGATCATAAATATATAGGATCAAAGCATTAAACTGATTAAATACTTCCATAATAACAACTATTTTGTCAGATAAAAATATGCTAGAAAGATAAAAAATCACCGTTGTTGGAATGATGTTCACAAAAAGAAATCTTAGATGTAAAATACAAATGTGTTAATTTTTTAGTTTTTTATTATTTTTAAACCAAAAACGTGTTTAGTATCATTTTTGTTATATTTTAAATGAAAATTTTTCAAACAATATGTGATATTGTAATTTATCAAATTAAATAATTAGGTAGGTATTCATAAATTTTGATTTATATAAAACTTAAAGAAAACAAAAATTGAAAGAACGCAAGTGATTTTAATTTGTTTAAACATAGCCTTGAACCAAAAATGTGATTTTACAAGCTATTTGTAGTTTTAGGAGCACAGGGTTCATTAGTAGAACGTATTTGTGCTACTTATAATTCTGTTGAACTATGAAAATAAGAACTGTATGAACAAAAATTACAAAACTCAGAATTGGAACACCAANTACTTATAATTCTGTTGAACTATGAAAATAAGAACTGTATGAACAAAAATTACAAAACTCAGAATTGGAACACCAAAGATTAGTTGCTAAGAAAACTAGAAGAGAAAAAATGTTACATATCATTTTTTAGCTAATACTGATAAAAAAATTTATGTCAACAAAAATTACAAATTTTATAATATTTATATAAATTATTCACTATCAAATAAAATTTATAAACATGGGTGGACAGTTGTAAATTTAGTCATTTATTTAAATCTTGTAACACGCTGATTTTGTTATTGAAAAAATAATAATGAAGTGTAAAATTTTTATTAATTTTGGTAAAGATTTATCAAACATTGTTTTAATAGCAATAGTTATTATTAAAACGATATAATTCAAAACTTTATTGGTTTGTTTACAAACATTCATGTTTATATTTGATATGTATTTTCAAAAGATGAATTAATGATGTAATTTATTTGTTATTAGAAATGGATTCATCATTAAATATGTTCATAAATTTTGGTGTGAATATCCAAATTTAATGCAAAATAAACATTTACTACATATTAAAAATATAATTAATGTATAATTAAATATGAAAATTATAATAACAAAAAATTTCCATAAAATGTTAAGTAAATAAATTTAACAAATTAATTATATTTTCTTAAAAATTAAAAAAAAATTGATTAAAATTTATAAATTTAATTATTTTCAAGATTTACTGTCAAAATCTCAAAATGTTTCCTATGTGTATACTAAGTACAATACGAGAGTAAAATAAAACAATTTCACAATCATTTTAAAAATAGATTTCATTCCAAAAAAAATTTAAACAAAACTTAAAAATTAAAATTTTTGATAAAATTTGTTTTTATTTATATAATTACATAAAAGAAATTCATAATTACAAAAATGTTGAAACTAAATCTGAATTTAATGTTTTTGTTTAAGAAGCAAAATGTTTATTATCGAAATGAGCTGAACAAAAAATATATAGCCGGTTAAAAAAAAAAANGTTTTTGTTTAAGAAGCAAAATGTTTATTATCGAAATGAGCTGAACAAAAAATATATAGCCGGTTAAAAAAAAAAATACAGATTAAAAAACTTACCTGTGTATAATTTAGATGTCATAATAACATACAAAAAAGAAAAGGTATTCAAATTAATAAATTTAATGAAAATATACATAATTCAGTTACAAATATAAATACCTAAATAGCTCGAGAAAGAGCAACATCGAAAAACACAGTAGTTGTAACAGAAATAATATCTGCAACTAAAAAAATTAGTAAATTAAAAATNTTTTTGTTTAAGAAGCAAAATGTTTATTATCGAAATGAGCTGAACAAAAAATATATAGCCGGTTAAAAAAAAAAAAAATACAGATTAAAAAACTTACCTGTGTATAATTTAGACATCATAATAACATACAAAAAAGAAAAGGTATTCAAATTAATAAATTTAATGAAAATATACATAATTCAGTTACAAATATAAATACCTAAATAGCTCGAAAAAGAGCAACATCGAAAAACACAGTAGTTGTAACAGAAATAATATCTGCAACTAAAAAAATTAGTAAATTAAAAATAACAAAAATGTATTTTTGTATAAAGGCAAATTTTGGCTAACTGCTTTTATACATTAATCTTAACCAATATATAATGTTTTTTAAACAAAAAATGATAACATTTTGTAATTATTTTTGTTTCGAATGATTAGGCAAGTATGCTTAAATTATTTTCTGAAAGCAAATCACAAATTTGAGAAAATAATTAATAGTGGCAAAATTGGTGCAAANAAGTATGCTTAAATTATTTTCTGAAAGCAAATCACAAATTTGAGAAAATAATTAATAGTGGCAAAATTGGTGCAAATTTTTTAACTGTGCACTGTTTTTATTTTTCATTGAACAGTCTTTATAATTAAGTGGGTATTCGCAACTCAAGGATCTAAACGATTTTTAGAAGAGAGTATGATAGTGACAATAAAACTGTTTATTGTTAAAAATTGAAATAAAAATGTTTAAATTGGTTGATGAAATTAATTAGCACAGGATTTTATATAAATACAGACAGAATCAATGATTTTAAGAAAATTTAAGTTTAACATAATTTATTAATAAAATGGAAAACAAATAATCCTTAGAATACAAAAATGTTCTACAAAAACAAAAGAATAAAAATAATATTTGTTATGTTTTAAAATTGACATTTTTAAAAAAAGAACTTAAAAATTGGCTTTCTTCCTGTTTTACATTATTATTTATACAAACAAATTTAAAAACTCTAAAGAAGGAAAAATGATTACTTTTAGCATTAATAATTTATGGTAAGGAAATTAGATATTTTGAAAGATATATCAAGAATTAATAATAGGTAAAGTAGGTTTAAAGATTATTCCCATATTTAAAGTTTGACATTTCAATTAACGTTAAAGCTAACATAGGGAACAATATAACAGTTGCTTTCGAAATATTGTTACAACAATAAAACCAATAAATTGCAAATTTATAATGAAAAACAATTTTATATTAATCATTTTTAGAATTGATGGAAAGTATAAATTTTTATCATTATTCAATATATTCAGAAATAAAAGCAAGCATTGCTTATAGATCAATATATTTTTAAAAATAAAATTTGGAAATGTTTGGTTTAAATAGAAATTATAAACATTTTATGTTTGGTGATTTTGTAAAATATCATAATGCAGACATTACAACTGTTGCTACCTTAAATACAATTAAAATTAACAAGAACCACGAACAATAATTTAAAAACCTAATGGCTATACATTAATTTTCGTACAAAAATATGAAGTTAACAGTATTTTTAGAAATTGTAAAAATTAAGGCATTATTTGAGAAGTTTATACAGCCAATGATCTGGCATTTATTTTGTGCGTTATGAATTTTGAAGATATAAAAAAATTGTATGAATAAGGAAATTTAAAACCTAATTATTCAGATTAATACTTGGTTGAAAATGTTTTAAAACAAAAGGAATGAAAATGAATCATAAATTTATGTATTAGTAAGCTTTTTTAAAAAATCTTTATTAGTTGATAAAAATTGTTCTTTTTCATTTAATGTTAAATTGCTATTAAACAATTATTTTATATTTTTCACAAATATATATAATAATCAAATAAAACGAACAATATAGGCAACAAATTCATTTTAATGGAAAAAAAAGTAAGTTTTATTTATGTATTACTGTTTCGCTTGTATTAAAAAATCGAAATGAATTTATTCNTTTAATGGAAAAAAAAGTAAGTTTTATTTATGTATTACTGTTTCGCTTGTATTAAAAAATCGAAATGAATTTATTCTGAAGTGCTGTCGAGCAAAACAATGCATTCCAAGTAGTCTGTGAAGTAATTAGCTAACTCAATTTGACCCAACATGTCTGGCAAATGTTCCTTGAAATCTGGCTTTAAAGACAATTTTACTTGAAACTGGTAGCACAGTTAGTTGACAACAGCTCATTGGCGAGGACAAATCCTGCCATGCTGATACCACCAACTCGGTACTGCCTACCCGTAGCACACCAAGTCGAGTATCGATAAAGCACCTCAGACTACTGTCGCGTGCCGGTTTAGGGATTATAGCACGATATTGGCTCACATCCATCACCCCCTCACACCACCCCCGCCTNTTTAATGGAAAAAAAAGTAAGTTTTATTTATGTATTACTGTTTCGCTTGTATTAAAAAATCGAAATGAATTTATTGTGAAGTGCTGTCGAGCAAAACAATGCATTCCAAGTAGTCTGTGAAGTAATTAGCTAACTCAATTTGACCCAACATGTCTGGCAAATGTTCCTTGAAATCTGGCTTTAAAGACAATTTTACTTGAAACTGGTAGCACAGTTAGTTGACAACAGACTACTGGGCAGCTCATTGGCGAGGACAAATCCTGCCATGCTGATACCACCAACTCGGTACTGCCTACCCGTAGCACACCAAGTCNACAGTGATAGTCTACCTCATTACCAAACCTGCAACCTCCACGCACCTTATAGTCGGTGCCTGGGGGACATTAACTGTGACCATATAAGCCGCCATGTCTTCCACAGTGGCGGTACATGAGTAAACGTTACTACATAGTACATCAAGCCCCAANTGACCATATAAGCCGCCATGTCTTCCACAGTGGCGGTACATGAGTAAACGTTACTACATAGTACATCAAGCCCCAATAGATACTCATCCTCTATTTCTGCTAAGCAAATAGTGTGCTCTAAGCTAAGGTCACCTAGCTTTAAGTTCACCCTTCTCTTACCTTTCACTGGTGGGCCTCGCCCGTTACTGTAGTCAAACAGCATCGTCTCATACTGAAGTTGGGACACTGCTGGGGGAAGCCCCTAGAATGTCTGGTCTTGCTACTGTTATGGTCGCCCCACTGTTGATGACCATCTGGCAAGGAACATGATTCTGACTTCCTTCTACCAATATGGCGTTCAAATCCTGTTTCATCAAAGGTACCTGTAATAAAACTGGGGCCTTCCCTTCAACAGTCACCGACCATCGCCCCCCCCCCCCAGGTAGGTGTTTACAAGTTTTCCGAAGGTGTTGCACTCTCCCCTGCCTCTCGCCGCCTCTTTTCCCGCTGCTGTTTCTTGTGCTGCCGCTGCTGCTGCTGTGTGGGTAGTAGACTCTCAGGTGCCCGGCTGTCCATGATCAACACTCGGACCATTTGGTTTGGAGAGGGGGAAGGGGGGAGTGAAACTCTGTAGCAAGGACCCTGGAAACGATGTCCCTTATGCTCGTTTGCATCTCCTTCGATGTCTTCTTGATGCCGCCGTCGTCGTCTTCATTCAGCATCACTTCTCGTACCGTACGTCGGGGTGCGGGCCCCTGTCTTGCTGACTCCACCTCCAGTGATCGGGCCAGGGCCAGGACGTCCTGCATGTTGTAGGGAGTAGCCAGTCACCCTCCCCCAAGTTTTTGCTAGTGTAGTGTATGTTGTGATGATTTAATTTTCGATTAAATTTCCGCGATTAGTTATTTATTTAATTTTGAATTTAAACTTCATATTTTCGTCACCGTTTTTAACTTTTGAAATTTTATTTAAATTTTGAATTTTGAAATTTACTTAAATTTTTTGTATTTATTAAACCACTGACAAGTGAACTACTACGTGTTACATTTCGGGAATTTGGATTTATAGGTTAACAAATGTTTTGGAGTTCTTTTGGGCTTAGGAATCTTTGAGGTCCCACACTCCTGATCTTTTGAGTGTAGGAAGGCGGCAGTTAGTCTGGGTACCGGTAATTTTTCNTTTATAGGTCCTCCACAACTTGCCTTTTCGCATGTGGGAATCGTGTTGGACGATTAAAGTTTCATCAAAGTTATACATTGCAATAAATTGGTGTGAAGGTGGAAGGGGTGTGTTTGTGCTTATACTTGCTTATGTTGTCACTTTCTTTAATATCCTTTCAAATATAGTTTTATTATATGAGTTAACAGTATAATCTTTGGTTATTTTAATAGTTTATTGACACGGAAATTACGTGTAAGTATTTTTCNATTATATGAGTTAACAGTATAATCTTTGGTTATTTTAATAGTTTATTGACACGGAAATTACGTGTAAGTATTTTTCATTTGTTTCTACACAGGATTTAGCATTAATATTTTGTTTGTTATTTTTTATTTCGTTGNTATTATATGAGTTAACAGTATAATCTTTGGTTATTTTAATAGTTTATTGACACGGAAATTACGTGTAAGTATTTTTAATTTGTTTCTACACAGGATTTAGCATTAATATTTTGTTTGTTATTTTTTATTTCGTTGCTAGAGGGTGATCAGTATTAAATATTTGTTAAACAAAAGTATTAAATAAAATTATCCTGGTTAGTAGAGGAATTGTGTGGACTTTGACAAATCGGGACCTGGGACTGGAGAGTCACAGCTGTTCATGCTCTGTCATTCCGGCTGATGGACATCTTGGATCGAGGTAACTTTAACCTTGACCTTGATCCCGGTAATGCTTGACATTGAAAACACAAAAAATAAAAAATAAATTATTAAAAAAAATTAAATGTAATTTAAACATTATTAAAAATTATAACAATTATTAAAAATGTATTATTTAAAAATTATTATTAAAAGATTTATTTTAAAAACTTACATTTCCGGAGGTCCCCCTTTCTCCAACTAAACATCATGTATACTCATTCTATCAAGTGCGGCCATCTTAGTATTTTGTTTATCATTTGTTTATACATTGCTGGCGGATGCCATCCTGTTTTTTTCGTTTGACATTTGTTTATACATTGCTGGAGGTCCCCTCAGCACCATGCCCCGCAGACGACTGATCCCCGCCACTCCCCTTCCTGTATATTTAATTGCTCCACCAATGTTTCTCGTTGGCTAATTGCCCACCCCCACCACCCACTTCCAAAATATTTAATTGCTCCGCCAATGTTTCTCATTGGCTAATTGTCTCACCCCCACCACCAAATACTCACCTTCGTTCGACCAATTAGTTGGCATGTTTCCGTCCCCACCACCCCTCACCGATACTCATTCTGCTATCTTGGTTTTTTCGTTTGTCATTTGTTTATATTTTCAACACCTAGGTGGCGCTAATCTATTAATTACCGATTTCGACACCAGACGACCTGCCTGTTTACCCACCAGGCGGCAGCCACATTTGTTTACGTTTTTAAAGTATAAGTGGTGCGGTCGGTGCCTTTCATATTGGATTCAATTTTTAACACGTATGTAGAGTTAATTTCTCGATTTCACTGCCAAGCGAGCTGTCGGTACCCTCTCATTCTAACAATTTAGCCGCAAAGTGAGCTGTCAGCACTAGCATTTGTTTCATAGACATACAAAACCTGTAATGGCATATAATGTTGTTGATACTTCTTCTTCCACTGGACGTCCGAACAGTAGGTCACCAGGGAGGCGGAGCTAACTTCCAAACAGTATCCTTCAATGTGTTACCCTTGTAGACTCGTGGACTACCGAACGATATATCAGGAGAAATAAGGGTACCTTGGAGTCCCAATGTTTCTGGTTGTCTTTGACAGAGATCGCCAGATACTGTCCCAGGGTGTAGCCTATCGACCATCCCATCCGACTGAGGGTGTAATGCTGTGGTTAGAGTTCTCATTGCCAAAATCCTTGTTACCGTTTGGAAAATATTGATTCAAAATGTCGTTAGTGATGAAAACGATATTCAAATTGCACTCCAAACCTGGAGAAAACATGCTCTACAAGTGCATCAGCTAAAGTGTTAGCCTCTTGTTTTGGCACCGGTATGACCTCAGGCCACTTAGTGAAGTAGTCTTCTGCTACCAGAAAGTACTGATTTCCTCTCTTAGTGGCTGATAGTGGTCAGAGAATGTCCACTGCCATCCTCTCAAATGGGGCCCCCAACATTCTATTTGTAAAGGGGATATCGTTCTTTAACCCTTCCTCGCAGCACAGACATCACACAGACGGCGCTACTTCTCAATATCCTCCTGACAATGCAGCTAATAGAATCTCATTCGAACTCTGGCGATGGTTTTATTTATTACGAAGTGACCACCTGCTGCTGTGTTGTGCAGATGTCTTAGCACCTCTGGGATTCTGCACTCTGGTGGGACCTATTGTAAGTGACTTTGTTTCTCATCATTACTTTCCCAGTACCTGTAAAGCACGCCATTCCTTAGAACAATGAAATTCCACTGTGCTCAGTAAGCCTTGACTGTCATGCCTAGGCTGGATACCTCCTCCCATCTTGGTAGAACCCCCAGCTTCTTTATACTCCAAAAGTGGATGCAGGGTGGGGTTGTTTAGCGGTTCATTTCTAATGTCCTTATCGTCCCATCTAGGTGACCCATCACCAGAAACAGGGCCTTTAATCCTTGTTCTTTTTGCTTTCCATGTTATGCCACCCATTTCCTCATAGTATTCACAATGATGGCAGAATTGTTCACATGGTCTCCTGGAAAGTGCATCTGCATTGCAGTGAAGGCATCCAGACCTATGATGTATTTCAAAGTCATTTTCTTGCATATGTTATATCCATTGGGCTATTTGATCTTCGGGTTTCTTGAAATTTATCAGCCAGCGTAATGAAGCATAATCAGTTCTTAGGATGAAGTGTATGCCATAAAGAAACGGGTAAAAATGAGCGATTGCCTTCACCAAAGCAAGAAACTTCCTGTCTGTCACACAGTAATTCCTCTCAGTAGTATGAAATGGTAGGCTTAAACACAGCTTCGTGACACGGACACACGGTCACACCGAACCTTGATAAGAAAACATCATTATATGGCGTGTTTGTTCCCGTTTTTCCCTCGATATTTCCCTTTCCCCAAAAAAGCGTCAAAATTTCCCTTTTTCCCTAAAAATTTCCCAAATTTCCCTAAATCTTTTTTAATGACTCCACAATGTGACTCAGTGACTCCTTTTTGGGCAATGAGGGATTAAGGGATCTTACGAAAAATATATTTAAAGTATTATCATTACATCACACTCTTGCATGCCAAGCCGGGAGGGTTATCTCAGAGTCTTCCTAATATCAAAATCGACGCGTGCCACAGTGATGCAACATGTAGAGCGAATGTTAAACTTCACGCTCTTGCATTCCAGTCGGGTGCCGCAGTGACGCAATAGATAGAGCACATGTTAAACTTCACACTCTTGCATTCCATTTCGACAGGGTGCCGCGGTGATGCAATGTATAGATGACATGTTCAACTTCAGGCTCTCGCATTCCATTGCAGAGGGGCATCGCAGTGACGCAACGGATAGATGACATGTTAAACTTCACGCTCTTGCATTTCGGCAGGGTGCCACGGGGATGCAATGGATAGAGAGCATGATAAACATCATGCAATTGCATTCAAAGCTAGGAGGGTTATCTCAGAGTCTTCCAAAATGCATAATAAACTTCACTTTCTCGCATTCCATTTCGGCAGGGTGCTGCGGTGATGCAACGGAAAGAGCGCATGTTAAACATCACACACTTGCATTCCAAGCTGGGAAGTTTATCTCAGAGTCTTCCCAAAACCGATATAAACTTCATGCTCTGGCATTCCATTTCGGCGGGGTGCCACGGTGTTGCAACGGATAGAGTGCATGTTAAACGTCATGCTCTTGCATTCCATTTCATCAGGGTGCCACAGTGACATATCGGATAGACGACTCACTTCCCAGCAGCCATGACATAGCCCCAGGAAATGGGGTACTGCGGTGATAAAACTGATAGATGAAACACTTTCCAGTGACCATGAAATAGGCCCAGGCAACGAGGTGTCGCGGTGACGTATCGGATAGAGGACTCGCTTCCCAGCGGCCATTACATAGGCCCAGGCGATGGGGTGCAGCGGAGACGTAGCGGATAGACGACTCGCTTCCCAGCAGCTATGACATAGCCCGAGGCGATGTGGTGCCGCGGTGACGTAGCGGATAGTCGACTCGCTTCCCAGCAGCCATGACATAGCCCCAAGTGATGGGGTGCCGCAGAGACGCAATGGATAGATTACTCGCTTCCCAGCGGCCATGTCATAGCTCCAGGCGATGCGATCCCACAGTAAAACTAATTTTTTCAAAAAAAATTTAAATTTTTTTCCACGCTCTTGCATGCCAAGCCGGGAGGGTCATCTCAGAGCCTTCCCAAAATCAATAACATTTAAAGTTACGAGAACCTCTCATAGCCAATCAGGCACGTAGTGATGTTGGAAGTGATGTCTATGAGTATTTTTTTGGTAATTGCATCTTAAACGAGACAGATATTAGGCGCAACTAGCGCGTAAATGCTTATGTGATAATTGTCGAGGGTGTGTATCATAAACAAATCGGAACCTGCTATGCTTATACTATGTGAGACATTGCATGATAGGAGGGTAATGAATACGAACATTCTTCAGCCAGGATGAATGATACTAGCTTGGAAATGTTGATATCCTTAGCCTTGCATAGCCAATCAGAGACGAGAGCCTCTCGCAACATGCTATTTAAAATCCCTCAATCTCCCATTGCCGAAAAAAAAAAGGGTCACGTAATGAAGGGTTATTGCAGCGTATGTATAAACGAATTTCTCGAGGGAGTCGCCGAAGCCACGCACCGCCTTGCTGTAGCACACAATTAATAATACTTTAAATAGTTTAACTATTTCCGAAACTCTCGCCACCTGGAGTGTGTGTACAACGACTTTCTAAGCATTATATCAGTTAGTATCTCGTTATGCGTCGTGGGAGCAAGACCGACAACGGACGGGACGTCTGCTGTATGTGCGTGTATGTAAGAGTATACATTTTTTTTTTTGCATACTGACTGACGTTGTGAGCGTATAGCATATGTAAAACGTATTTCTCGGGAGGGGTAGTGCAGACCCTGGCTGTTGCAAACACTAATAATCATACTAGTTTACATATACATATTTTTTAAATATTTCTGAAACTCACGTCGGGCTGGAACGATGGTGTGTGCAACATATTTCTCGGCGAGTCGTCGGGGCGTCGCGCACAGCCTAGTTGTGGCAAAATATTAGTAGTAATAATAACAGTACTTTATATATATTTCCAAAACTCACGCTAAAGGGTGTGTGTGTGTGTGTGTAATACTAATTTGCGTGCTGACTGGTCGAGCGTACACCACATTTAAACATATAATTATTTTCTCGTGGCATAGCTATAATACTTGTGTCTTGGAAATGCTCGCATATGTCAGTGTGCTAAGATGTGCCTGACGCTTTTGGCGTGTCAGACTGGAACAAATTTTTTTTTTGAACGACGTCCCATTAACTTAATGCCTGCCGTATCTGGGAGATAATAATTTTTTTTTTAGGACACTGCATTAACTTAAATGTGTGTTGACTGCCCGCGTTTCTACAGCGTTGTGGCAGGAGTCTCTGAAGAGTGTTATGTATATCTTGTATGGAGGACTTAAATGATAATCGAATTTGGAAAGACTCTGAGTTAACCCTCCCGGCTTGGCATGCAAGAGCGTGAAATATNAGGACTTAAATGATAATCGAATTTGGAAAGACTCTGAGTTAACCCTCCCGGCTTGGCATGCAAGAGCGTGAAATATATCATCTCTTAGGAAGGACAATGCAAGAGCGCGAAGTTTAACATGTCATCTTCGTCGTAGCGTCTCGCAGAGCCTGGCTGTTGCAAAATTAATAATCATTCTAGTATATATATTATTTTTAATATTTCCGAAACTCACGCCGGGCTTAATTTGGAAAAGAAAAATATGCTNATCATTCTAGTATATATATTATTTTTAATATTTCCGAAACTCACGCCGGGCTTAATTTGGAAAAGAAAAATATGCCATTACTTTAATTATATATAATTTCCATCGCTCACGCCATGCTGTAAATAAAAACCTATTTCTCTCGGCGAGTCGGTGGGCTCGCGCCAGCATTGTTTTCATGGCAGGGGCCGACTGTAAGAGCATTACGTGTATGCTATAGCAGAAAGGCATTAAATTATATTTTAATTTGGGGAGACACTGAGATAACCCTCTCGGTTTGTAATGCGAGCGCGTGGTGTATATCTAGTTGGAAGGACTTAAATGAAAATCGAATTTGGGAAGACTCTGAGATAACCCTCCCAGCTTGGCATGCGAGAGCATGAAGTATATCATCTCGTAGGAAGGACCTAAATGTTAATTGGTTTTGGGAAGACTGTGAGATAACCCTCCTAGCTTGGCATGCATGAGTGTGATCATCTTGTAGGATGGACTTAAATTATATTCGAATTTGGGAATACTCTGAGATAACCCTCCCAGCTTGGCATGCAGGCACGTGATGTATATAATCTAGTAGGAAGGATTTAAATTATAATCTAATTGTGAAAGACCTGAGATAATCTTCCCCGCTTGAAATGCAGGCGTGTGGTATATATCTATTAGGAAGGACTTAAATGATAATATAATTTGGCAAGACTCTGTGATAACCCTCCAGGCTTGGCATGCACGAGCGTGAAGTATATCATTAGGAAGGACTTATATGTTAACTGTTTTTGAGACGACTCTGAGATAACCCTCCTGGCTCGCCATACGTACCGATGCAACGGCAGTGACCTTTATGTCAGCTTTGTTAGGCTTCTTTATCGTTGTGTGCGACAGCGCCCTAAATGTTAGGCCGGCGAGAACCTCGCTTAACCTGTTAGGCTCCTTTATGCTCGGTGGTGTTCTCTCTTTATTGCATCGATAGCTTACATCTTTGCTTTGTATGTCTCTTCGCTTTGTAGGCATATGAAAATGATATGTTAGAGTAGTGATGAGACTGTTTCCGCCATTGTTTTCATAGTAGTATGCATTGCCTTTAATGTTTTATCATTGTGTATGGTTGGGAAGACTCTGATATAACCCTCGCGCATATGCTGGGAATATCCTGAGATAACTCTCGACTTGGTATGCAAGAGCGTAATGTATATCATGTCGTAGGATGGACTTAAATTAAATTCGAATTTGGGAATACTCTGAGATAACCCTCTCAGCTTGGCATGCAAGAGCGAAATTTATATCATATCATAGGAAGGACTTAAATGTTAATTGATTTTGAGAAGACACTGAGATAACCTCCCGGCTTGGCAGGCAAGCATGTAATGTATGTATATCATATCGTAGGAAGGACTTAAATGTTAATTGATTTTGGGAAGGCACTGCGATAACCCTCCCGGCTTGTCATGCAAGCATGTAATGTATATCATCTAGTAAAAATGTATTAACTGATATTCTAATTTGGGAAGACTCTAAGATAACCCTCCAGGCTTGGCATGCAAGAGCATTGATATCATCTCGTAGGATATACTTAAATTTTAATTGATTTTGGGAAGGCTCTGAGATTACCCTCCCGGCTTGGCATGCAAGAGCGTGGAAAAAATAAATTTAAAAAAATTTGGAAAAAATTAGTGTCACTGCGGATCTCCATCGCCGGGGCTGTGACATGGCCGCTGGGAAGCGAGTCATCTATCCATTGCGTCACTGTGGCACCCCGTCACCTGGGTTTATGTCATGGCTTTGGGAAGCGAGTCGTCTATCCGCTATGTCACCGTGGCACCCAATCGCCTGGAGCTATGTCATGGCCGCTGGGAAGCGAGTCATCTATCCGTTGCATCACCACGGCACCCCATCGCCTGGGGCTATGTCATGGCTGCTGGGACACGAGTCGTCTATTCGCTATGTCACCATGGTACCCCATCACCTGGGGCTATGTCATGGCTTTGGGAAGCAAGTTGTCTATCCGCTACGTCACCACGGCACCCTGCCGAAATGGAATACGAGAGCGTGAAGTTTATATCACATTTGGGAAGACTCTTAGATAACCCTCCCACCTTGCAATGCAAGTGCGTGACATTTAACATGTGATCTATCCATTGCATCACCACAGCACACTGCCGAAATGTAAGAGCGTGAAGTTTAACATGTCACCTATCCATTGCATCACTGCGGCACCCTGCCGCAATGGAATGCGAGAGCGTGAAGTTTAACATGTCATCTAAACGTTGCATCACCGCGGCACCCTGTCGAGATGGAATGCAATAGCATGAAGTTTGACATGGGCTCTATATGTTGCATCACTGCAGCACCCTAATGGAATGCAAGAGCGGGAAGTTTAACATGCGCTCTATCCGTTGCGTCACTGTGTCACTCGACTGGAATGCAAGAGCGTGAATTTTAACATGCGCTCTATACGTTGCGTCACTTTTGAAATTGGGTAGACTCGAGATAACCCACCCCGGCTTGGCATGCAAGAGCGTGATGTAATAATAATACTTTAAATATATTTTTCGTAAAATCACTCAATCCCTCATTGCCCAAAAAGGAGTCACTGAGCCACATTGTAAAGTCTTTGAAAAAAAATTTATGAAAATAAAATTTTGAATAAAAATTTGTGAAATGTGAGACATTTTTAGGGAAATAGGGAAATTTTGACGTTTTTTTTTTGGGAAAAAGGGAAATTTCGAGGGAAAACGGGAAAAAACACGCCATATAATGACGTTTTCTTATCAAGGTTCGGTGTGTCCGTGTGTCCTTGTCCCGAAGCTATGTTTAAGCCTACCATTTCATAATACTCCTCTCAGATTATCATAGCACCTTACTGAAGTATTCCAGTGTACATCACTAGCATCAGTATCCAGAAGGAATCCACCCTCTCTAATCGGAAAGCCCCGCACTGCGCGAGATACCAGAATTTCCTTTGGTCTATTAAAAGCAACTTCGCATTTGGGGGTCCAATAAAATTTTACTTTTGACTAAGTCAATTCACACAAATCGATGGTAGTAGGCATATAAGCCCAGGAAACTTCCCATTTCAGTTTTATCAGTTATCTAATATCTCAGGTCTTCTCAGGGCCTGTTTCATTTCAATGGGCCGACACAACATGGCCCAAGAAATTAATTTTATTTTGGAAAAGGTGGTATTTATTAGAAATAAATTTCAGGTTGGCTGCAGCCACTTCCTGAAACACAGAATCTAGGCATGTCAGGCGGTCTTCCAATGATTTACCTGTGACTACGGTATTGTATAGGCACAACTGGAAAATGTACAAGGGCAGAATTTTCTCCGTCAGACGTTCAAATGGGGCAGGGGTATTGCATAACCAAAATAGAATAACCTTGTATTGCCAGGTTCCTTTCCCTTGCACACAAAAGGCAGTCTTTCTTTTTTTTTGTCTTCTGGAGCCACTTCGCACTCCAATACCGGCTCTTTATGAAATTAGAAAACCACTGCGAACCTGCTAGTTTATTCAGTGTGTCGTCTAACCCTGGGAGTGGGTAAAAATATTTCTTGGTCACATTATTAAGTTGGCAGTGATCAACATAAAATCTAATACAGCCATCTTTCTTTTTAACATGTTCAATGGGAGAAGGCCATGGACTAACCGATAGCTCTATCACATCAAAATCCTTCATCTCTTCCAGAACATCTTGAACCACCTCATGTGAAGTTAGTAGAAGTCACCTTGGCGCAGCATTATGGGCCTAACTTTCCCATGTCGATGTGATGGCATGCTATGTTAGTTCCGCCAAGGTCATTGGGCTCAGAGGAGAAAGCACCTATATTTCTCTGTAGTAATTCTGAAACAGCCTCTCTTGTCGTCAGTTGAGGCTTTCTCTTGTTATTGTGAGCAGTTTCCTTATAGCGTCCGGTAGAACATTCAGTATTTTGTGGCAATGAAGCTTCTGGAACATTTTGAAGTACCTGTGAGACCTGCTTGCAAACCTGTATAGTGATCCTCTCCTCAAAACGGATAGCATGTTCGGATAAATTAATCATCCTTACTGGCAAACAGTACGATTTTGAATAAATAAAAGTTCTCGCTACAATGACACCATCTGGTAAAATACCACCTTGTTGGGCTGGTTCAATTATGGCCAACTGCCTGACAAATTTTCCCTGGCATTTGCCTGGAATAACCATTTTTCTAGAAGCAAGGGCACAGTCATCTGATTACACACTACTGGGCAGCTCATTGGGGAGGATAAATCTCGTTGTGTTGACACTAACAGCTAGGGATTACCTGCTCATAACACTCCCAGTCGATTATCAATACAGTACTCCAGCTGATGTAACACATCAGGACTCAAAATGCATTCGTACTNCATAACACTCCCAGTCGATTATCAATACAGTACTCCAGCTGATGTAACACATCAGGACTCAAAATGCATTCGTACTCTATTTCTGCTATGTGAATATCATGCTCTATGTTAAGGTTACCAAACTGTAAGAGTACACTTCTATTGCCTCTGAATGGTGTGGTCTCGCCCATTACTGTAGTTAAATAGCAGTAATCTATGCTCTTATCGGACGATCGCTGGAGAAAGGCCCGAGAATGTCCGGTCTTATCACAGTTATAGTTGCCCCTGTTACAATGACTATCTGACAAGAAACAACATCTAGGCTTCCCTCCACCAATATGGCATCCAAATATTGTTTCACTGAATGCACCTGCAATGACATTGGGGCCTTACCTCCAGCAAGCACCGATCTTTGCCCCTTAGACTGGTGCTTACAAGTTTCCCGAGGATGTTGTACTCTCACCTACTCCTCGTATTCCTGGTTGCTGTTAATATTGCAGCAGCTGCTGCTATTATTGCTGCTGGAAACAGTTGGCTCTCAGGTGCCCCAGTTGTCCGCCCGAACAACATTCTGGCCGTTTGAATGGGAGATGGCGAATGAATCACTGTAGCAAGGACCCTCCCTGGAAGTGATGTCCCTCATGGTCGTCTGCAGTTCCTTCAATGTCCTCTTGATGCTGTCGTCCTCCTCTTCGTTCAGCATCACTGGACATCGAAGCCCTGGCCAAGGCATCATGCAGGGTATGAGGCACAGCCAGACGTACAGCTTGTCACACCTCGGTGTCAGCGATAGAATCAACAAAGAAACCGATTGCGATGACATGTCGTGTCTCCTCAGAACATTCCTCCAGAAATGTGTGAGCCTAACGATGTCCTGCCACAGCTTCTGCAGTGGTTACCCTGGTCCCTGGGTGCAGCTTCGCAGTTGAGCATGTCGCAGGTAACGTGCAAATGAGTATTAGATACAAGTTTTACCCTTAGCTGCGGTCTCGACTGGCGAGGGCCAACCTCCCTTTGCTAGCAGTCTTGCTGGTAGCTCTCAACACATTGTTGTTATCGCAAAGAGAAATCTGCTAGTGGCGAGGGGTCATTAGAGAGGCGGGCGAATGACCTGGCCCGCTCACTGAAACTCCTTGGTTCTGAGAATGGATTACAAGCTGTCCGGTAAAGAGCGACATTTGGGGAGGGGGGTGAATACGACTGTGCTGCCATCTAGCGGATGGTTTGGAAGTATTTACAAATAATTTGGCAGTGCGCTCTGGGCGACAGAGAATCACACTACCTCCCACTTGACCTTTACCTTAAAGCATTCTGTCATAACCGAAATGAGAAATGTTATCATAATCCTATACTGTATTTATCTTAAAAACTATTGTCATGTATCTTTATAGTTGATTTGGTGCCAACTTCCACTGTAAAGCTGCCATGACATCATAGCATGACCGCCCCAAATCGTACAGCATGATCTTCGCCTGTGACATCAATCAAGATGGTGGACGGCTCCTGGTTCCTGATGTATTGTGCTTGGACATACATGGTAGAACCAGGTAAGTGGCATATTAGTAAAAATTGCTAGTATTAATATAGATTAAGGGTGCATGGAATGTAGAATATATGCCATAAGACAAATTTTAAACAAAGAATATAGAAGTTATAGTGACATCCAGGCTTCACAGTTTGAATATCGACTCGAGATTCGGAACAATTTTAAAAATGTTTATTCGTGAATTTCTGACTGCTTACATGCCTATTCGTACCTGATATAAATATTTAAGCAATTTCCGAATGTGAGGTATTGTGCAGCGCTCTGAGTTCGATACCCACAATCATAAAAAAATATTAATCATCTCTCGGACTAAGAAAAAATATACTGTTTCTACTCTGATATGATACATGTTATAAGAA